>CAIGRP010125372.1:0-28732 GCA_903798385.1 Fraxinus cuspidata | reverse complement strand
GTTTTAAGTTATATATGTGATTTCTTTTTAAATTGTTGAAATTTAAATTTTATAGATCAAATTTCAATATTTGTACAAATGTGTTAAATCCGTATAAACTAGATAAGGAAATTTTGGTAACACTTCGAATCCAAATTTAAATATATATATATATATATATAGTGGATTTGGGGCGTTACTGTGGCTGCGTATAAAGAGAGAAGAGTGGGTTAATGATGCAAGAGAAGCTGGCTATTGGCCATAATATTTATTTATTATTTGTTATTTTTTTTTTGACAAACCCATCCGATAAAACCTATAAACCAAGTGCAGGGTCGCCCGAGTTCCGTTTCGACGGGACAGTTGGACAGGTTTTTCACGAGACAAGTGTCTCGTAAGCTTGTAATTTAGTTCTCAAATTTTCTAATTATTTAATTTCAGAAACTTATGAATTTCTTTCGAATACTCTATTAGTTCTTCCAATTGACCGTGTGCACCCCAGATGATCTTCAATTGTTTTCGAATAATGTTATTTATAGTTAGAGTTATCGGTAGTCATCTTACGTGACATAGATGAGACAATTTAAGTTTGTTATTATCCTTACTATTGGTAATTCTCACTATGAATAACATTACTATTTTCTCCAAAACCAACTAACTTAAGCCCAAAATGCCCTTTTCACGTCAAATTTATCCTGATTGGAATATTAATTACAATAAACATATTTTACACTTAATTAAACATATATAAACACAATATATCAATAAATAATTAAGAATAGAAGCTCAAATAAGTGCATGATATACATTTATCACACTCCTAAATTTAAACTCTTGTTCGTCCACACAAACAAAGATATCGAATTGGTGGCAATCTTGTTAGAATCTCTATGGAAGAGTTCATTTTGATTATTGTTAGTTTTATTTGGACTAGTTTAAAGTGAGTCTTATACTCATCATGCAAATTAAGGCAATCTATCCCACGAAGGCTGAATGAGGTTTGACACTGATGCAGTCCAAGTGGCGGCAAACGATTTATAGTATTTTATCTATTTAATTTTGTTATTTTATTTAATTAGGTCTTATATGTATTTTCTTAAGAATTTAGGAACCAAGTGAGCAATTTCCAATTATGTTTAGCACCTAGGATTAGAGTTGAACTGGTTTTGATTGAATATATTAAAATTTTGAGTTTTTTCTTCCAATGTCGATTAAAATCATATTTAAAAGAATTAGCAATTTGTTGAACCGAAATTATTATTCTGCACTTGTGGACAAATTAATGAGTTTTGATTGTCAAACATTCGATACTCCTGCGAAGTATCAATATATATTTGAGTTTGTTAATTTTTATTGTTAGTTTATGATTTCACGCTATGTTAAACTTTCTCACATAAGTTACGTATGTTTGTGAGAATCAGTACATATATTATTTACATGTAGTTATCCGGCTAAAAGCCTCGCATATGATCATTACGCTTTTCGTGTAGAATTACGTTTTTTTTTTAAAATTGGCGACCATAATGTGTCACGGAGAAACTTACTCTTGCAACGGCTATTTTTAGACATAATTTAGTATTATTGATTTAAAAGTCTTAACATGACAACTAATAATTTGATCAAGTGGTTTTATTTGGGTGCAAAACCCTAAACGTGGGCACGTGTAGTGTAGCCGCGTGATTGAGATAATGAACTTGCTGTTTCTCTAAGAAAGAAAGAAAAAAGATGGCTCTTTTTTGACATTTGAAGGCATCTAGAATCAATAGCTGTTCTCATCATCAATTCGGAATCATTGCAGTTTCGATATAATGTTAATTACAAGAAGATTTTTACACTCACGAACAAAAGTCACGCCCCACTTTTTTTAGTTTATCTTTAATTTTTTTAAAAAAATAATTTATGTTTGAAAAAATAATTTAAAAAATACATAAATTACAGAGTAATAATGAGAATATTTTAATTTTTCCTTTGAAATAACTGTTCCCCTGAAAAACCCTCAGCGGGGGCAATGGAAGAGAATAGTGGCCCCATAATGTAGCCACCCTATCAATAAGAGCAATAAGGTATAGCTTTAAATCGAAAAGATCGATCCAATTTTTCGACTTAGTGATGAAAAAATATTGATTAAATTCTATTGAGTCTGACTCATAGTAAAAAGATTTTTTATTTTTTATTTTTTTTCAGTTTCATTGATTGCAAAAAAAATTGACTCTACATAAGCAATAGTTCTTGACTAGGCTGCTACTCTAAGCTTGACAAATTTCATTATTGTTACATCGACGACCAGGTCGTGAAGCTTTATTAGGGGATGATCGAGTTATTATGAGTCATATCTATCCACCTCTTATAAACACAATATCTTGAATACCAATGTCTTTTTACTTGCTAAAACTTTAGGGGCTTATGAGACGAACATTACCTGGATCGTCTTCCCTAACCTCTTGGCACTCCAAGGAAAGAAATCGATATTGAATATATATTTTCAAACAATTCTTAGATCCCCTAACACAAACTGATTAGTTTAGTTAAAATGCAACATTTTTTTACACACACATACTTTAAATAAATAAATAAATATAAATATATATATATATATATATATATATATATATCAACTTTCCTTCTTTCTTTCTTTTTTATTATTTGAATTTCTCTGCTAATTGAATGGGAGAAAATAAATATGAACCTGAGATTTTTTAATTTGATGTTTATATTATTTTTGTTTAGATGAATTGCTAATAGGAGAAATTTATTGAACTTTACAAGTTCCCCAATAGATGTTTTATTCTTCCGTAATATTAATTATAAAAAAATTCCTACAGTATATTTTGGTTGATAATTAATTAATATTATTATTTAGTAATTCCTATTAATATGTAGCATTTTTTGTAATTTACAGACAAAAAAAAAAGGATTATCTAATTTCCTATCATTCTGACATATGACAAAACATTTGTCCTTTCTCTGGTAAGGTCACCTGGCACAATCTGAAACTGCCAAATGAATTATGCTCCTTTTAGCAAATATATAAATGCTAGTGAATTCCACGATATTAAGTAATTATGAATGTATTATTTAAATTAATGTTTAATTTTCACTAAATTTATAAATTATATCCAAACGAGAGCTTAGTTTCTAGATGGGCATGATGTAAGCCTTTGTATTAAATTTTGCGAATGTCATTTTTTATACAAACTGTTCTTTCCTTATCAAAGAAGTACATATTTCAAACCAAGAATATGACATCTTCATTTATCATATACACAAATAATTCCTCGCAGATAACTAGTCATTATAAAGCCATATGAAAACATTCAAAAAAATTTCGACCACAATTCGACTTTATCTGTGAATGACTATCTTATGAGTTTATAAGCACGTCATACACTCAAAAAATAAGTTGATTTTAAAGGTGAATTTTACGGAGCGAGTACTAGTTTCTCTTTCTATATCCACGCCGTTTTCAAATGGGATGTATGGTTGGTGAGCAAATTTCCAGCTGCCTAGCATTGACTTCCTTAGATCATGGGATCCTCGTTGCCACGCACGATTCTTTAAATACCCTTTGCTGCTTCAATTTATTTGTTTGAAAACTAGCCAGCCGACAAGATGAAGAGTTTTGAAGGGTAAATATTCATAATACTGTTCCTCTCATTCTCAAAGGTAAAAAAATTCTGATTTATGTTTATATTTGGACCTTCTTGAATGATTTATTCTATGCTTTTTTGTACTGTTTATTTTCCTGAAGTTTTCATCTCTGTGCTGGTAATCAAGAAAAGATCAGAATAATGATTTGATTTGAATTTTTTTTTTATGATGATTAGTGATTTTTGTCCCCATGCCTACACCCAAGAAGGCAATAATTAAATAAGCATCATTATTTACGTTTATGATTTTCTAAGCAATCTAAATTGGCTTCCTCTTTTAGATTCTTGTGCACCCTCATTCATGATTACTGATTCTCTTATGAACATTTTTTAGGATTTAGTGACTAGCAATTGAGGGTATCGTTATAGTTGTACACAGTATTAGACAAACCGGACAGTAAAGAATATATGAATCATAGAGTTCGGTTCTATCTAGTACTGCATACAATAACTCGAGATTTCTTGCAAAAACTGTTAACACCATTCTTTGTCCCTCTGCTAAAATTTTTCATGGATATGCATTTGCAGTAAGGACTGGAAATTTTGGGAGGATATGAGGTGCTTTCCATTCTCCAATAGTGCTAAAGATGATGAACCAAAGACATCAAAGTATACTCCTGTTCCTTCATCTACATCTATATCAACCTCGACGGATCCTGATATGAAGAAATCTGGATTCGAATACAACTCTCAGAACATTTCCGACACAAGCACTGAATCCTCAGTTAGGTTCTCGTTCAAAAGTTTGTCGCAAAGACCTAGTAACCTGAGGGTCTTCACATTTGCAGAGCTGAAGACAGCTACGAAGAATTTCAGCCGTTCCCTTATGATTGGAGAAGGCGGATTTGGACCCGTGTATAGAGGTGTGTTGCGGGAGACAGAAAGGATCGATATTGCTGTTAAACAACTCAGCAGAAGGGGTTTACAGGCAAGCCCTCTTTCTTGTTCATTGCACTGTCATGTCTGTGTTCCTAGACATTATAATACCAACAGTAAAGAGAAAACCAGTTTTGTGTACCAAACGTCCTAAGAAGACTCGTTTATGTTGGAGGATCCATCTTCAATGAATCATTTGTTTTAATTTACTTATTTTTGGAAGTCGTAATTCATACAGGGACACAAGGAATGGGTTACAGAAGTGAATGTTCTTGGAATTGTCGAACACCCAAATCTCGTCAAACTCATAGGCTACTGTGCAGAGGACGATGAGAGGGGGATGCAACGCCTTCTGATCTACGAATATATGTCTAAACGGAGCGTTCAAGATCATTTATCAAGTCGATTTCAGGCGTCTCTGCCATGGATTACTAGATTGAAAATAGCCCAAGATGCTGCAAGTGGTTTGACATATCTTCATGAAGGCATGGAGTTTCAGGTGCCTGTCTACATGTTGAGTATATTCTCTTAATGTATATTATGAAAAATATATTAAGTAATTTCGCACAAATGGATCAAAATAAATTTGTAAGACATGTGAATTATTTTGATGCAGATTATATTTAGAGATTTCAAATCATCTAATATTCTGTTAGATGATCAATGGAGTGCAAAACTATCAGACTTTGGATTAGCAAGATTGGGTCCTTCAGAAGGATTAAGCCATGTCTCCACAGCGGTACATACTATTTATCTAATTTTATTGCATCTATTCCTTAAACTAAGCAAAGTTTCCAGTAAATTTGGAGTCCACTAAATGAATCCTTTTCGACAACGAGTGTGCATTATGATTCATGTAATAAAATTTGACAAAGTTTTGTGCTGACTGTCGGCCTTGGGAATGATAGTGAGAAAATATAGGCCGAGTTACTTCGCTGACAAAAAAAAAAACACGAAGCTTCTTTTATACTATGATACTAGTCTGATGTTCAACTCGTCATAATTTCTTTTTGCTAATTTTTTTTATCTAACTTTGCATTATACAGTTTTGACTAACAATCTTTTTTCCATCCAACAGGTTGTTGGAACAGTAGGATATGCTGCTCCAGAGTACATTCAAACAGGGCACCTTACGTCGAAGAGTGATGTGTGGAGTTATGGGGTTTTTCTGTATGAACTCATCACTGGTCGACGCCCTCTAGATAGAAACCGACCTAAAAACGAGCAAAAGCTCTTGGACTGGGTCAGGCCACACCTTGTTGACAGTAAAAAATTCGAACAAATACTTGATCCTCGACTAGATGGGAAATATTCCCTCAAGTCTGCAAAAAAGCTAGCAGCAATTGCTAACAGGTGTCTAGTTCGACATCCAAAAAACCGGCCAAGAATGAGCGAAGTTCTCGAGATGGTGAACCAGATTGTTGAGGGGAGTGACAATGGAAGTCCTGAAGCAGATATAGAGAACTCCTCTAAAAAAGACAACGAGAAATCTACAGCTCGAAGTTTTTTAAAAAGGAGATTTGTTGATCATGTAATTGGAGAGAACAAGTGGCTGGGCTGGAGGTCGTGGAGACCTAAGCTTGTTCGGACTAATTCAGTGAAAAAGTATTGAAATATACTTGCAATTTTTCAACAAAGAGCTTCTGCGTCAAGGATTTTCTTGGTTAAATATTTCTACCCGATTTTTTTCCGTTGTTTCTTACCTAACATGTCTAGGTGTTAAAATTTGCTGGTCTATCCAGTCCAGGCAGACAGATATCTAAAAGGCACAGACCTCTCACGGGCCATTCCACCCTTACAGCAGTTCGCGCAGGATACGAGACTCGCCATGCTAAACCCAGCTAACTTTAGGCATATCCAGCCATGCCGAGCCAAGGTTGACTTGACACAGGCCTACCCAAAACTTGCCGGATCAGTCTGGGTTAGCCCTCTAAACGTATTTGACAACCTTGATAAAGTGATGTCAATCTTATGTCTCAACAGAATTAGTCCATTTATTATATTGTGTCTTCCACAAACCTAGGATATCAAAGCTTAAAGTGCGTCGTAACTACATATTATAGGTTCACAGTTGGCGTTTTGTGCAACATAGAATTTAGGTACGAGTAACAGGAGTATATCAGTACTCGAAATATTCCAAGATAAAGGTACAACAATATTATGACCAAACTGTCAATTACTTTAGTATTATTGCTGCTAAAGGTACAAAAATTGATCATAAAATTGCTCAAAATTTATCGTGGGAACAGAGAGCCACTACCATACACAAGAAGAGTTCAAATGAACAAATCAGCTTCCGAATTGTCATTGGCAAATCTTCACTACCAATGTATCGAAAGTGCGTTATAGCCAGCAATGTGTTTAAATTAACTCTTTGAAGGAAAATTTCATACAGAAAAAGATGTGTAGCTAAAAGATCTCATTCCTTGCAGACGGCATCCAGTAATTTTTTTACCTTGGCTCAATTCTGCATTCTCCATCTCCAGCGGCGCATGAGGGGACCTGTTTTTCCAGCAGCTGCATAAATTCTTATTAATGATTCAAGTACTTCTGATCCCAACTCGTCTTTTGACTTCTTCAGACCCTCCAAGAAATGTTCAGCACCCTCAACATCCTTGATTTGCTCAAAATGTCGCATCAGTTCCCCTATAACGGCAGGTGAAGGGGTCCATTTACCACCATCTCCCCTACCAGTTAAAATTGCATTTTCAATACAATCTACTGCTGATTTAATCTCTCTATTCTTCTGATAGTAATCCAGATAAAGCTCCCATGTTTTAGCATTGAGCTTGACTCCTCTCCTCTTTGCCCGTGCCTTGAGCACCTCAGCCTTCTCCAGTGAACCCTCTTGAAGATAAGCTCCAATTAGGGCATTTGCAATTCGAATATCGTAAGTCGAGCATACAGATGCCCACTCCCTGTAACATTTCTCAGCACCTGGTAAATCATTATACTTAACCAACACAGATAGCTTATATTTGGAGTTTTTGGAAATGAAAGCCTCAAAGAACACCAGATACAGTAAACTTCAAGTAGATTTCCAGTTCGTCCGTACAGTGTGATCAGGATTTGGTAAGCAGAAAGTTCTCATCTAGTATTTAGCTTCTCCAGTTCCTTGAGTGCCTTCTCAGCTTTATCAAATAATCTGGCATCAGCATAAATAGATGCCAAATTGCTATATGTTGTCCAATCTCCAGCAACTCAGCCATCCCTCTTCATTTCATCAATAAGTCTCTCGACCCCAGATATTTCATTCATAGAAGCAAGAGCCCTCATCCAGACATTATGGGTGTAGCAATCTGGCATTATATTACATGACTTTATTTCTTGGATGATTGCTGGAACCTTTTCTGCCTGCCCAGTTTTCGTGTGGAGAGTCGTGAGGCTGTTATATGGCATGGAATTCAGCTCTAAATTAAGTTTCTTCATCTTTTCCATCAAAGCTTTCTGCTTTTTCTGTCATTAAATCCTTGCAGTAACAGTTAAGAAGAGCACCGTAAGTGAGATGGTTTTTCGAGGATTCCGGCAGATTAATAGAGTAAGTTTCTGCAGCAACAGTTCCTCTAGTCTTTGCAACAAGATCTAGATGTATCGCTTGATCACTTGTTGTCTTGTTTACTCCCCTTTTCGTCATGGTCTCTGACAGCTGTATATAACAAATATGGGATGTTCACCAGATGATCACACTAAAAATTAAATTTGTGAAAAACAAAACAAATGCACACAAATTAGAGATCAGTACTAGCAAGGATTGTAATTACCATAAGTGAAACTTCAGTTATTAATATATCATCTGGAATTAAAAGAGTTGATCATATCAACATATTGAGTTTGGATGTTGAAGAAATGAAGAAATTATCGAGGCATTAACTTTGCATCTAAATGTTTGATTTTCATACGCAAATGTATCACACAGCATTACAACGTATAAGAAAATGCAAATGTATCATGCAGCATTACAATGATGACAAACAGCATATGCCATACATCTTCTCGTTGTTTCCAGGGCATTTAGTGAGTTAAATACAGAGTTCTAAATATCAGATCTTGTGTAATTGTACCATATGTTTTAAAGACTAATATCCAGCCTACCAGAGATGATTGAACCGTGACTTGATATTATACTGAGTTGTGACAAGTGACAACAGAGACTAGAAGAAAGATGTTCTTGCTTTTGGAGAAAGAAAGGGATGGGGGATTCACAGATTATTTTAGAAACACTGCTCAATTAGATAAACGGGAAAGCCTACCCCCCGCTATTTCTCTACCCTTTTTGCTTCTCTTGGGAGTTCAGATGTCTTAACCATGCTTAATTCCCTGAAATCCTTATTATTGCAGCATAAATCTGAAAATAGATTGACAGATAAAAACAACGTGTATACAAAACAATCGTTTCAGAAACTAGATTTCCTTGCCAAAATGATGCTATGCTCGTCTACGCTACCTAGAAAGAGTCGAATGCAGGGTTGACGGCACTAATAATATGTTTGGTAGAGAGGATTGAATAGTACTGGAGAGTAGTAAAGAAGAAAAAGAAGGTAAAATTTTGTTCATTTTGTGTCTGGTCCTTTAATAATACATACATGGACTAATATACATGAAGATGAAGGATTCTTAATTTTTCGGCGAATGCTTATTGGAAGTTAGGAAAGAAAAAAATCAAGCTTCTTTCTGATTCTGTTTATTTTAATGGAAAGTTGGAAACACAAAGACTTAAGATCGCAATCAAAATGTGTAGGCTGATGGAATGTTGATTAGATCTTCAATTTTCAATATGTAAATTCAAACTGAACAGTGCAAGTAATTATGTAGTTAAATATATTTTCTTTCACAGGAGATCACTGGAGAAGATAGTTTCCCAAGTCTCACGTAAGGCCTAAGGGCATGTGTCCCTAAGGTTACTTTTACAAAAAGTTGTACAAATCTTTTGTTTCTCATTCATTTTAATCACTCTTTCTTTTTTTGTTTCAAATTCATCAAAGAAGTTTCAATCTTTTTCTTTCTTTTTTTTCACCTATAACAGTTCTATAAACCTTTTTTTCCAATGCGCAGACATATTGGCATTTATAGCTATCCAAACTTGTGCATTTAACACGAAGTCATGCCTCTGAAATCATATATTTAACTCGGTTCGGAGGTATGCAAAAACTGACTTTTACAGGTTAAAAAGCCCAATAGGACAATTACCAAGTTCTATTGGCATCCATATTGTCCACATAAGAGATGACATTAATTTCTACGATAGTATTGTTATTGCTGATAGCATTGTGCAGGGATTAATAATATTTTTATTAATGGAAATTCAATTTTATTGAAAATATTTAAATAAATTGTTTCTACTAGCCTTATATTGCATTTTAATCCTGCTTTGTGTACCTCTCACACATAGATTTTTAATCCTTTGTTTAGCTTAGTTGTTTGGTTCGATTGAATATAATCATTTAGCTATCTCCAATAAGTCGCTCTATCCGTGATGTCTATCTCCTATTCATTAAAATTTCACTGATAAGTTTGGAACCAAAAAATAGTTAACTGACTAAAATGAAACTTCTTAGTGACCTGAAATGTTTTTTTACCCCCATTAAATTTTGTCCAAATAAAACACAGAATCCACAATAAAAACCCCACGAAATGCCAGTAAATAATTGATCTTGTACTCTGTGCTTCCATAAAATACCTTGACGGCAGGGCCCGCAGTCCGTAGAGCAGCTAGAGCTTGCGGCTGCAGAGTATGTGAAAATGGCAAGCTTGATAGGAGAAGAAGTAATGATTTTGAATGTATTATTCATTCAATGATCGTAATAATATATAGGCAGATTACAAGGAAGATTTATATTTAAAATATACAGAAAAGAAGGAAACTATTTAACAAACACAGTGATCGGAAACTAAAAAATTGTTACAGAATTGTTACAAAACTAAAAAGCCTAAAAAATAAGAGTTGACTTGGTCTTGATCCTTGAGTGCGTCCAACACACCCCCTCAAGTTGGAGTTGGGATTGAAATGTCAAGAACACCCAACTTGCTAAGTAGTCGGCGATAAGCATCACCTCCAAGTGGTTTGGTAAAAATGCCAGCCAGCTGCTCGTTAGAACGTAGGTAGGAAGGAGCAATGAGACCTCCTTGAATATTCTCTCGAACAAAATAACAATCAATCTCAATATGTTTGGCGCGTTCGTGAAAAACAGGATCTTTGGCAATGTCAATAGCGGCTTTGCTATCACAATGAACTACAATTGGTTGCGAATGGTTGAAACCAAGATTTGAAAGAAGATATTTTAACCATTGCAACTCAGAAGTAAGTGCAGCGAGAGAACGATATTCTGCTTCTGTAGAAGAAAGCAAATAGTTAGTTGTTTCTTGGTTTTTCATGAAATAGGACTAGAACCTAACATGGTAATATAACCAGTGGTGGATTGACGTGTAGTAGGACAACCGGCCAGTCACAGTCAGCATATCCAACAAAAGTAAGAGAGCTAGATGCAAAAATGAATAATCCTTTACCAACAATAACTTTAAGATAACGAAGAACCCGGTTGGCAGCATCAAGATGAGTCGAATGAGGAAATTGCATGAATTGACTAAGTGTGTTTACAATATATTGTATATTTGGTCGTGTGACAGTAAGATATAAAAGACGTCCCACCAGTCGATGATAGATTGTCGGATCAGGGAGAGGAGTACCATCCTCTGATCGTAAACGAAGATGTTGTTCCATAGGAAAATCAGATGTTCGAGAACTAATCATACCAGAATTAGATAAGATGTCAAGGGTATATTTTCTTTGACATAGAAAAATTCCTTGTTTAGATCGAGACACTTCAATACCTAAAAAATATCGAAGATTGCCAAGATCTTTTACAGAAAAAGATTAAGCGAGAAATTGTTTGAGTTCAGTGATGGTATCATCATTATTACCAATGATAATAATATCTTAGACATAGACGAGAACAAAAATAGAAGTCTGATCATGAATATATGTAAAAAGACTATAGTATGCAACATATTGTCGAAAACCTCGATGAATAAGAGTGGTTGAGAATTTAGAGAACCATTGACGAGAAAAGTGTTTGAGACCATAGATGGATTTATTTAATTTGCAAACACGAGTCTCCCCTTTAGGAGAGAAACCGGGATGAAGTTTCATATAAACTTCTTCATTGAGATCTCCTTGGAGAAATGCATTGTTACATCGAGTTGATGTAGATACCAATTTTTAATGGCAGCAATGGAGAGAAGGAGATGAACAGGTGCGAAGGTATCATGATAGTCGATTCCTTCATCTTGAGTATAACCTTTGGCAACTAAATGTGCTTTATATCTCTCAATTGAACCATCAGATCGATATTTAATTTTGTAGACCCATTTACAACCAACAGGTGATTTTCCCTTGGGAAGTGAGCATAAAGACCAAGTATTATTTGATTCAAGGGCCTGAATTTCTTTAGCCATGGCATCGCGCCATTCACCAGATTTCATGGCTTGAGAATAAGAGTGTGGTTCTTGATGTTCAATAATATTTGTTAGAAAAGTACGATGAGAATGGCTTAGATGAGACAGAGAAAAATAATTGGCTAGTGGAAAATCAGTTGAAAGTGAAATATGGTTACAAATATAATCTTTGAGATGACCTGGTGGACAACGAATTCGTTATTATTAATTATAGAACCAGGTACTATTGGAGGAGAAGTGTGAGTGTCCTCGGAAATAGGTGGAGAGTTGGGTGAATTATCAAGCTCAGGACTAGGTGCAATTGAAGGAGAATTATTAGAGGGAGTATCCATAGAAATAGGTGGAGAATTGGGTATGTCATCAAGTGGAGAATCATTGGAATAATCAACTAGATTTTGAGGGATAGAATCACTAGAAGGAATAATAGTGGGAACAATCGGTGGTGTAGTGTAGTCAAAAGTTCCATCATCATTAATTGGAGTAATAGTAATTGATTTTTTTGATGATGGAGATGGAAGATCGCGATATGGAAAAATTGACTCATGAAATATAATGTCAGGAGAAACATAGATTTGACGAGTTATGAAATCATATATGCGATATCCTTTTTGACCTTATGGATAACCAACAAAAATACCGGGTTTGGCTCGCTCATCAAACTTATGTTGAATATTCATATTTTTAGCAAAACATAAACATCCGAAAACTCGAAGAGACGAGTATGAAGGAATAGTTCCAAGTAAAACTTGATGAGGTGATTTATATTTGAGGATCGGAGTTGGAAGTTTGTTGATAAGAAAGGTGGCAGTGAGAATTGCATTCACCCCAAAAAGAAAGAGGCAAGTTTGCTTGAAATCGTAGAGCTATAGCAACATAAAGGATATGTTGATGCTTACGTTCTACAACGCCATTTTGTTGGGGGGATCACAATGCAACTACATTGGTGAATAACACCATTTTCATGAAACCATGTTTGAATATGTTTAGAAAGAAATTAAGTACCATTGTCTAAACAAATGATATGAAGTTGAGGAAGAAAAATCTTCCCATTACCAGAGTTGATACGAGAAATTTTTGTACTGAAGACGATTGATTTGATTAAAAAAATGAATTAACATTTTGAAGGTTTCAGATTTATGTTTCATTAAATAAATCCAAGTACACCTTGAATAATCATCAACAATAGTTAAAGAGAAACGTGATCCATTTTTGGACGGAATAGAAAAGGGACCCCAAATGTCAGAATGAATTAATTCAAAGCAATGAGAAGAACAAGATAATTTTTGAGGAAAAGAAAGACACGGCTGTTTAGCATGCGGACATACATCACAAACAAAATCTTTATTCGTAATAATAATGGGAAAATTCTTAACAATGAAATGAAAACGAGACCTAGATGGATGACCAAGGTGAGAATGCCATATGTCAAATTTATTACAATGCTTGAATGAAAAAATAGAATGAAAAACTAAATCTGCATCTAGGTAAAAAAGACCATTTCGAGCACTACCCCGACCAATCTTCTTCTCCATTGCTCGGTCCTGAAATATACATTCAGAAGATGAAAAGAATACGTCACAATTTGTTGAATTTGTTAATTGTGAAATAGATAACAAATTGAATTTGAAAGATGGAATATGAAAAACATTAGGGAATAAGTGATGGTGAACAATGAACTGTGCCTGTGTGTGTCACATGCGCATGAGAACCATCAGGTAATTGAACTGCCATACTTTTATGAACAGTAGAATATGAAGAAAAAAATGAAAGAGATGTACATATATGATTAGAAGCACCTGAATCAATAATCCAACAAGAGGACAAACAAGTGAGAATTGTACCTGCCAAATGGACTGATGATCCACCAGATTTCTCTTTCGATAAAAGGGCAAGAAGCTTGTTGTATTGTTCAGGTGTTAATTGATTAGTAGCGGAAGTGGATGGAGGTAGCCCTGATTTCTTCACGTGCTCATCTGGAAAGCCATGAACCTGGTAGCATGTGGCAAGAGTATGACCATGCTTGTTACAATGTTCACAAAAAGGACATTGGCGCTTTCCCGATAGCCGAGCAGGTAGTTTAAATGCCTGAAACGCTGCCAAATCAATGGTAGGAGTTGTTCGAATATTAATCTCTTGTTGTTTTTCTTCTTGCGTACCAAATTGTGGATACGCTGAATTGAAGGGACTCCATCAAAAGAATTTGACTGCGAATTGCTGAAAAACGATCATGGAGTCCTTGAAGAAACTCCATGGTACGATCTTGATTTTGCTGATCAATAATGCTTTTAGCATTACCACAGATACATGGAGTGACACAGATAATGGAACTGAGTTCGTCCCATAAGGATTTTAGTTGTGTGAAATATAATGAAACAGACATACCTTCCTGCTTGAGGGAAGAGATTAATTATTTCAATTGATAGATCTTAGGAGCATTTGATTGAGAAAAACGATCCTTAAGATCTGTCCAAATTTGTGCTGCAGTTTCAGCATACAAGATACTTGGACGGATCTCAAGTGAGACTGAATTAAGATTCCAACTTCCAACCAAATCATTACATCGTTTCTAGTTGGAAATATCATCTTTTGGAAGTGACCCATCAACAAAACCCAGCTTGCTTTTTGCACGAAGTGCCATTGTCACTGCACGACTCCATAGACCATAATTGTCTCCTAAGGTGTAACAAGAAAGTAGAAGGGCTATTTGAGTGATGAATAGCATAAGGATCTGTTTTGATAGGTATTGATGACTGTGGAGATGATGATGGTGGTGTGATGTTGGTGGTAGAATTTGTATTAGGCATGTTGGTATTTGGTGGGGATTAAAATTAAATTTTTAGTAGATTGTGATAAAAGTTTTTCAACTGTATCGTTGAAAAGTCGTGGGACCCATGAAATATGTGGTTAATATTGATTATTTGACTTTGACTTAGTTTAAAATTTGATTTTAATCCGAAACAAACAAGGAAATGTGTGAATATATTTACCTACATCATTCATTTTTGGGCTCATTTTTTCAAGAAAATGCATTTTTAAATAGTAAAAAGTTGAAGAACGTGTAGTTAAAATAAGGAAAAAAAAAATTCGATTTACGTATAAAATTATTTTTTTAGGAGAATGTATGATTGAGAAATGAATTTTGAATTTTTTTTATATAAAAATGGAGCCCAAACACTATATATGTATCCCACCCTAAATCTATCTTTATTATAAAATTTTTAAAAAAGTACTATATTTATTCACATTATATTCTAATTTTATCTTTATTAAACTCATTCATTTAAACACGATACCTTCATAAAATTTAATCAAAAATAAATTATTTATACGAAAAAACAAAAGAACGTATATAACAATATACAACCTCTGAAAACGATCATTATTTTACAACGGATTACGTTATTTACATCAAGTTGTAGTTAAGACCTTTTTCCTTTGTGCTAACCGCACATATCATAAAAAATTTCTAGAAATTTACACAAATAAAATTTATTTCAATTACCTTGTTTGCATCTCAATTCACCTTAAAGCACAAATTTTGAAAATCTGGCTTGCAAAAATCATGCACTCTAAAAGAAAGAAAAAGGGTAAATAGGATAAATATTAGGATTCTAAAATGTACCAAAAATCATGTACTTTAGAGCGAAATTGTACCAAAATAGAAAATTGATTCACCACGATCCACAACGGTGGCGTCATTTCTCCAGGATTGATAATAATGTCCACAATTGTTTCGTCATTTCACCACAATTTCATGATTTAGTCATCAATTTTTTATTGAATAATCAAATCGAAGATCGATACATCATGTATACACAATTTTTACAATAATAAGTACGAACCACCATATTTTCCGGTCACAAGTGGGATGAAAGTGAGCAAAAGCTGTCAACTATACAGTTCAAAGGTGGCTATTTTAATAGAAAGGAGAAAATGGACTAGGGTTTTTTTGTTCAGTTAAATAGTGAAATTCAAATGAAATAAGCTTTATATAGTCTCGTAGTAAACAGTAAAAAGAATAATTTACTATTAATGATAAATAACTAATATATTTAACAAAATTATCATTTGAGACATAATGTTCTAACTAATGATATATTAAAATAAGAACTTACCTCTTTGGGAGTGGTCGAGTTGGTGGAGCAGGTGAACGTGGAGATCGAAGGTCACGAATTCGAATCCCCTGCCAACACTTTCTCGGTCGAGCTCGTCGTACCGGGCTTGCCTAGTGCGGTTTATTTCTCATGTGTGATTTGCGGGCTATTGCACAAAGAGTGAGGTTTAGCGAAAAAAAAGAACTCAATAAAAAAATAATTAGAATATACATCTGGCAAATTGGACACTTTTAATATAATTTAAAATAATTTTATTTTATTTTCGTACAGTTCTATTCAAGATAAAAACGACGAAGACGCAGATTTATCCTAAACCTAGACTGAGACTACTATAACTGATTGTACGAAAAGAAGTGTACCTGCTTCGGCCTATTCGCTATCCCAAAGTTAAAAACTGACGTCTAGTCACTTTACCTATTCAAAAATTGCACAATTACTTTTGTTGGTAAAGATTTTTGGGTTATTAGCTTCGAATTCGAAGGTCTGTAAATACTTACTTATATACATACGCGTGTGTATTTTGTATATTATTTGTATTTTAGAAGTTATTAAATGGGTTTGGTTTGGTAGAGGCTTTGGATGTTTGTGTTTGGGAGGAATGCTTTTTCTTTTTTCCCAGTTTTTAGTATTTACGATGAATTGAATTTCAGGGTTCCTTCTTTTCTATGTAAAGTTAGAATTAAAATGTTCAGGATTATTGATTCAGTGGGTTTGTAACATCGCAAAGCTTCGAATTTTAGAATCAAGTTTTTCTTTTGCTGGATTCCAAGTCATAGGATGCGGAGTTGATGAATAATGATTGAATTGATCTTTTGAAGGTCCTTTGATGAACTCTAATATTTATATATGTGTATCGGGTGCCCGAGGCGTGTCTCAGAGGTTTACGTTCTTAACAAAGAGTGAGCTAATGATCAACGTTGAAACTCTACTGGGATTGTACTGATCGTCAGTCTGATTTAGGGGAAGTTTTACTATAACAACCCGAGCTTCTATGCTCAAGCCGTTCTTTTACATAGCTAAGTTCATCTTACTCATCACGGATTTCGGTCGTGTTTCTCTGGATTCGAATCGAAGGCCTCTACCTTACGAGACACTTAAGTTGAATCATGATAACAATTTGAACCTAAAACCTCTACCCTAAGTCTCGTACTAATTGGGAAAGTAACGAGGCAAAGGTCTTGGATTCAAATATTGAGGGACGCAATAGAAAGCCGTGAATGGTAAGATGGAGTTAAACTCTCACAAAGTTTTCAGTACATAAGTGAAGTCACGGCACAGAAGTTCAGGTCGTTACAGAAAAAATGTTTATTTTTTGTAACGACTGAGACGAGACGTGAAAGAAAGCCGTGAGGGATAGATGGGCTCTCCTAAAGCGGCTTGGGCACATAGGGCTGGGTCATTACATTTACCATCACAAGTAGAAAATCTATGTTTGGTAGTATAAAAAATTGGGTATGAATTGCAATTCGAGCGTGCTTATCCTGAATGTAGGGAGGGATAGGAGAAGATCAAAACTTGTTTGTGTTTTCTTAATATCTTTTATGTGGTATATCTGAAAGTCTGATTTTTTTTTCAAATATGATAGGTTTGTTCTATAATGAAAACAGATCTTTATTATTTATTATGAATCTGGGTTCTGTATTCAATGATAGATTATGTACATTGGATCGTTAGTGGCTGGTCATATATCATGAGTATGTGTATTGTAGGTAAATGATTTACTTAGTTTTTGAATAATAATGTAACCCACTACAAATTTGCATTCACTCTTGGGCTTTGAATAAGAAAACTTTGTCTTCAGAATTTATTTAGTGCTGTAACTTTGTCTTCAGAATATATTTAGTGCTATAACTGCTTTTTACTCGTGCTAATGGGAGGTCAAGAGTTTTTCAATCTGGATTTATTCTATCTATTATAAAGAGATCAATCTTTGTCCATCTTTGATTCCATGGTGCTTGTATGAATGATTTTTGCAGTTCTTTGAAGCACTCTGTCCCTATTTAAGTTAGTTGTAACTATTGCGCTTTGGAATTTATATTAATATCTTGCTACTTCCTTCCTTTGAACTTCGGATTTCTTTCTAGTGTTGACCAGAGAGATTTTTATTAGAGAGGCTACATAAATCATGATTTCTTTATCTAGGGTCAACCATCTTATGGCAACAGTATCTTGGTGTCGGTTGGGTCAGCCATATACGTAAATCATGATATTTATTTTTTTCATTTTCATATGATTTTATACTCCCTCCAGTCCTAAATGGTGGCGGTAGGGTAAGGGGGTGGGGTGGGGTGGGGTGGGTAAAGACGAGTGCTTCTTTGGTACTATTTGTTCATGTTCAACAATATCTTGGACAATTTGACTCTAAACTCTAATTGCTTTATAATTTATATGGCATGAATGTTAATTCTAGGATAACTGTGTGTAGAACTGGAATTGCATTTGTTTTCAATGGTTATAAGTTTGCCAGTTGGTAATACATTTGTAGTTGTATTTTGGTATTTTTATACCCATTCCGTACACTTGTTTATTTTCATGCTGAATTATTGGAATTCCAATTTATAATTGGTAGAAGTAGATTCCTGGTTGGTCACAAAAAAAGCTGTGGCTCTGCAAATTTAGTCAAATTATGAAACTGAGAGGCCTACATTTTCTTAAGATAAAGCTTTTTGTTATTCTTGCAGGAAGTATTTGCTCACTGCAATTGCATAGAGGAACTTTGGAACATGAAGTTTTTGGTTTAAATTGGGGAGGCTTCATAAAATCTTGTAGAAGAACACAAACATGTATGAACCAGATCCTGATGTTGTTCGGTGGGGTCTTCACCTTATTGATGTATGCTCTCTTACGAATTGTGGTTCTCTTGGAACTGTTACTTGTTATGACAAAGACTCATCTCAAATTGAGTCTGTGAAGGAGGGTTATTGGGACACGGCACACTCTATATTGGAGAGCGACGAAGTAATTGCTCGTGCTCTTCAGGAAGAATTATCTAGACTTGCAGCTTTAGAGGCATCGGGATCTGAATATTCTGGAGAACAACAACAGCACGCGTCTATTCTTGCTCAATCTTGGCTTGATCCTTCAAGAACGAACTTCGGTTCTGGTATGGGACCATCGTCATTTTTATTTTCATTTGTAGATAAGATTTTGTTTTTCTTTGAATTTTTTTCATCTCATCTGCAGAATCTCAAAGTAATCATGAAGCATATGAAATGGGAACAGTTTCGTGTAATCTTGGTGAATTATCAATTGAGTGTGAGAACCGAACATTCTTACCTGATATAGAAGCAGAATCTGCTCTTTATGGTGAAATGGGCAGAAGACTTAATCATATGGTTCCGGTGCCTGTGAGTTAAAGTTACCTTATTCTTTCTCAAATCTACAGGAACTACGTCCAGTCGTCACTTGAACATCCGTAACCTTACATTGAGCTTTGTCTTGCTGCTGTAGTAGCTTACTCTTCCCTATGAAACATCTTTTAATTAATATTATGACAAATCAATTAATGATAACTTCACTTTGCAGCACGTTCCTAAAATTAATGGAGAAATACCATCTGTTGATGAAGTTTCATCAGATCATCAGAGGCTGCTTGACAGGTCTTGTGCAACATCTCTTCTGTTTCCCCTGGTGGTTAAGCTGTTCCTTGCATTGCTACAGATTCATTGTTTTGTTTCTCTCTCCCCCCACTTCTTCTCACCTTTTGCAGGCTATATTTGGGTATGTCATGCCAATTATCTCATTAGAACTATGTGAGTAATATGTTGTGAACACCAAACTGCAGGATTATTGGACCTTAAAACTTCATTAATAGGCAATATCCAATAATAATAATAATAATAATAATATACTTAAAATATAGATTTACCAAATGGTCTGACTGACTGCAAAAGTCGAAACAATTTTTTCAACTGTGAACAAGGAGGACTGTATGCTGTTGGCATGCAATTTTGGGGTCAATTATCTTAGGTGGAAGTCTTGCATAAAATGTGCTTTGAAACAATTCATCGACTATATATAGAGCATTAATTTGGACATTCCTGTTGAAGTTTTACATTTGAATATAGTAACAGAACAAGGGGGGTGAGAATTCATAAAGGACGGAGGCATCATCTTTAACTTCCTTATGTCCAATGTTCTGGAAAAATACAAAGCTATGAGTTACATGTGTTCTTACTGTGAACTGAAATATTCATGTCAGACTCCTGGAACTTGGACTAGGGAGTGAGATATGCCCGAGTTGAAAATTTCTCATACTCAGAGCATAGGTAAATGTTAGTTTCATTATCAAATGATTTCATCTATAGTGGAACTCCGGCTTTTCGCGGTCTTTTATATTGGAAACCATATTTCATTGACTATTGGAAAACGTTCTAAAATATATCAATATTTTCCCTGAAACATAAACTACGAATTTAATGATAATTAATCTGACATCTCAAATGTATGTAAATTGGATAATAGTTCCGAGGCATTTAATTTTTCTTGAGCGGTTGTCTACTTGGTTAAATTCACTTTTGATTGGTCCTTTCTGCTTCCTCTCAATGAAGTTATAAGTTCAAAATGGATGTGGCTTGAACGAGGTATCGTGAAATTTCCAGTCACGTTTCTTTACTCTTTATATGCCTGGTTACTGAATTGCCCATTACTTTCTCGTAATTGTGGTGCCTTTTAACTCATCATTTTTTGTCTTAATCAGATTGCAGTTGTATGACCTTGTGGAGCTAAAAATTTCCGGGGATGGTAACTGTCAGGTTGGTTCTTGAACATTTCTGGACTCCATCTACACTTGTACATGAACAATCTATATTCTTTTAGATGTTAGTGCAAATTGCAGATTGATGGCACGTCTTCCCCAAATATCAAAGCATTAATACCAGTATGATGCACACTTGTGCACATTATGCATGCCCGTGGACGTGTTCTTCTAATCGATAGATGTATTACTTGAAATTTTTTTTTACCAGTTTATCCTGTTATTTCGAGAATTTGCTTGCCCACTTCTATTCTATTTAGCAGAATTATAATTGGAAAACTGATTATTTCTTGTTATTCTGTTTAGCTTTTGATTATCAGAATAGCATCTTGAAAAAGTCAATTACCTGATAATTTGAAAATTATGGACAAGGCATGCTAATTTTTTTGTATGTGCTCAACATGATCCACGCTAGTTTGTTTAGATGCCAAATTGTCTACTTTTATGAGCAATGAATGGAGTCATGTCCAAGTTATGACCATGCTTTTTCAAGGGATTTAAGGTTCAAAATCTGTAGGATCTTCTTTAGGCGTGTTCCTATCTGAGGGCAATTGATAGTTGGCGCCATATATATTAAAAATTTCGAATCAAAGTGAGCACTTCTTTTGTACCTCAAGTGCTAGCCATTTTCATATGCATTGAACTTATAGAAGGCATGACTCATGGACTATAAGTTCTTAATGTTCCTTTTGCAGTTTCGTTCACTTTCAGATCAAATATATCGTACTCAAGAGCATCACAAATTTGTGAGAGAACAAGTTGTCAACCAGGTTTCTTAGCATTTTTGTTGCCAATGAGATTTGCATATCACTTTCGTATTAAATCATTTGATTCTTTTCAGTGCCACATATTGTTTCGGATTTTAACGTTGCTTTTGTTTTTAAATTGACATTAACAGTTGAAGTCACATCGAGAGTTGTACGAAAATTATGTTCCCATGGCTTATGTTGGCTATTTGCAGAAAATAAAGAAGTATGGTACCATTTCACATATAGCTTCTTTCTTGTCTGATCTTTTGACAGAATCAGGTCGCTATGTACTTGTCTAATCTCCGCTGCATGATTTCAGGACAGGTGAGTGGGGTGATCATGTCACGTTGCAGGCTGCCGCAGATTCAGTATATTTCCTTCCTGCTGTCTTCTCTCTCTCCGTTTTGTCTGTACATGTGTGGATGCAATGCATAAATTCAGCGTGTTTTTCAAGAGCTATGCTCTCTGATCTTGAACAGTAGATAATATCTTATTGTTACTGTACGAAGTCAGTAGTGGCCGTGGGTATATATACTCGTAATGAAATTATCAATCTGTAGCATTGGAAATAGTATGCTTGGACCTGTTCATTTAAACGATATTAAGGTTCCGCTTGGGTCACGTTAAGCAATATTAAAGAAACTTCTCTCTCTCTCTCTGCACTTTGGACTTTCAATGACAGTGGGTTCTGGATTGATTTACTTGAGTTGTTGCTATCTTGCACGATATATTTTTTATTTAAAATATTGGTTTATAACTTAAAGAATTTTGTGGCAGTATGGTGTCAAGATCTTTGTCATTACGTCATTCAAGGATACGTGCTATATCGAGATTCTTCCACATACTAAGAAGTCAAACAGAAGTAAGTTTCAAGTTCTTTTTTATTTTTTATTTTATTTTTTATGATTTGTTGATTTAGATTAACGAATAGAAATCTAGCATCATTTGGAACAAGTTTAAATGCCTAGAAAATTTCGGGTTTATTTTGAATTGCTAAGCAATTCAACTATTAATGTAACGAGTAATTTAGTTTTTCAGTGGAAGAAGAAAGTGGCTTGATTTCACAGAGATATTTCCTTAGAATGTGGTTCTGTTAATTTCAAGTGAAAATGAAAGGAAAGGAAAAAAAAGTGAGAGATAATCTCAATAGTTTCTGTCTTTTATCTCCCTGAAATTTCCTTTTCCCCTATATAACCGCAAAAATGGACACTACCGACATAACATAAAGAAACCTACCTCGTTTGTTCCGTGTTTTAGACTTTGATTACAACACACAGTCTCCCTTCCCATTTTGTGAACTGTAAGAATATCATAATACTGTCTGTTTCCTCTGTTTTACTTTTCCCTCTATCTATATGTATATCTTGATATGTTATTTTAATCAATAAATTGCCCTTTTTTGGGGAATAATTTTCTTCTTTGGATTTTAGGGTAGTCATAACAATTGGTTTCTATGTTCACTGCAGTTATATTCTTGAGCTTCTGGGCTGAAGTGCACTATAATTCAATCTATCCATTAGGAGGTAAATGTTTATTTAAAATTGTGTTTTTTGTCTAAATTTCTCATGATCTTCCTCTGCTGAATAAACAAAAGTCGAATGGCCTTTTATGTTTCTTTTCTACTTTGTATTCATGTTGTTCGGTTTGCATGTAGAATTGCCCGAGGTGGCGTTGGAAAAAAAGAAGAAGTGGTGGCATCCATGAATTTAAGCCACCATTTATAGTCATTCCCCTTGTGCATGTTGCAGGGTCCGAGGAAGGAGAGTTCAGTTAGATCGTTGACGAAGTCGTTTTAGACAATGCATTAGATGTTGAAGATGCTGTTTCTAATACTCCCTTAGCTTCCCTTCTTTGTACATAATTTTTTTGTTGATTTATTCATTTTTGTGAATATATTCGTTAACTGATCCAACTGGATTTTGATAATGAGGTTTGATGTTTCTGCATAAATGTTCTGTGTGTGGCGTGCTTGAGAAGTGGGTGGAGTTAAAACTATTTATAGCATATTGGCCAAAAGTTTGGTAAAATAGTAGTGTTTTTCAAAGATTTACACATGGAATTTTTTTAAATTTATAAACAAATCAAAAAATTTTGAAATTACCAGAAAAGGACTTTTGTTTTCAAATTAGTTAAATAAATTTTCTTTAGAAGTTTTAAAGTTTATTTATGTTTCAATGTTTTATTAATTTTAGATAAGGTAAAGATTGTGAATGTGTCAATTTTATAGCTGAAAAGGCCATATAAAAATTTACGAGAAATTGACCCAGGACAAAAAGAAATAATTTATGTGCGAATCATATGCTATTGATACAGGGCCCTCTAATTTTCCTTCTATCTTACATCATCTCGAAGGGACTTCATTTATTAAAAGCATTTTATGTATAATATAGAACATTTTTAAATTTGGAGAGATATTTTTTTCTACACACTCCATTAATACTTTTTATTTTGGTTTTTTCAAGAAACATTAAAGGGATTGTTCTCTGTGTATTTCAGTTTTGTGTTTTGAGTTTTGAATTATTTTGAATTTTATGTTTTGAGTGTCCATTTTGAGATTGTTGAAAATGTGTTATTTTTTGTATTTTAAAAAATTATTTTGAAAACATCCAAAATGCGTTTTGAAAATTTTGATTTGATTATAACTGAAAACAACTAAAACGAAAAATTTGTCGTTTTGAGTTTTCTTTGTAAATTTTTAACTTATTTTCAAAAACGCGTTTTCGAAAATGGGAAAGAGAATGCATTTTTACTGTTTTGAAAAATCGAAAACAGAAAACGGTTTGAAAATGATAAAGAGAACAAATTATCTTTTGGGAAAATTGTATAAGTGGTCCCTAACCTTTTCAATTTTTATAGTCTTTACCCTAATATTCAATTTGTGTCAATGAAAGTTTCTAACCTTTCAGAAATATGTAGTTGGACCGTTGGAGTTCAGTTAGATGGAAACCATTTAATTGACCGATGACAAAAAAAGATTTTGACCAAATTTGATAAGGGCAAAGTGATAATTTAATCAAGCTCATATTATAAAGAAAAAAAGGAGAGTTTTGTCCGCTTCACCCCACGCCACACCGACCCATCCCATCTCCAACGGCCCCACACCTGAAAATCAACCACCAACATCGCGACCTAACGCCATCACCACCTCCAGCATCTGCCATATTTTCGGTCGGCCAAATTTCACGAAAATCGCCATCACAAATTTCAGATCTTGCAGCGTCACCGAGCTCTGCCATTTTCCCGATTTCCAATTTCTTCAATACCCAAAAAAATTTCGGGTTAAAATCCTAAAAATATCAATTCCTTTGCGGTACAATATCCTTTGAACGACGTGAAACATAATGCTAGGACTGAATATCCAGTTTGAGGATAAAGATTCGACATCATTCCACAAACCCATATTCCATTTTTATCAGAGTACTAAAGAAATTCAATTTTATGTTCTGGTGGATTATTCAATTTTATCAAAGGTATATATGCCTATTTCAGATGGTTTTTCCATGTAGTAATTTTCATTTCCAAACACAAAAGGCAATGCATAGCAGCATAGGACTCCAAATCTCCACACCCACTGATTTAAAGCAATTTCAATTCAAAGGTAAGGGAACACAGCTTCTGATTTTGAACAATTTCCTTAGATTTCAACCATTCAGATGTGAGGGAATGCAATTTCCTTAGATTTCACAATCTCCACACCCATCGCCTATACTAATATTTACCGCCACCATGTGCATCAATTGCCCTGATTTTGAATGGTTGAAAAATAATTCGAAAAGTTTGCTAGATTGTATAGACGTGGGAATAAAAGAGGGAGTTTGAGAGATGTGGAGGTGAAGTGAACGTTAGTGCGTGGCCGAAGGTGGCAGGTGGCGTGTCGGTTTTCCCCAAAATGGGTGGGTGAGACTTGAGAGTGGATGGGAGAAGATGATGTATATATTCCTTGTTTTTTTTTTTAAATTATTTAGTTGTTTATGTGAAAAAAATAGCAGTTACCATTTTTCAAAATTGGTCGAAATCAATTTTTCGATTAACCAATGGTCAATTGGATGGCTTCCATCCATTTGGACTCCAATTGTATATTTTTGGAGATCTTCGTTGACACAAAATGGAAGTTAGGAACCGCGACTACAATTTTCCCTTATCTTTCATTTAAAATGTTTTTCTATATGTTATTGGGCAATCAATTTTAAATATGACTTAAATAGTAGAATATTTAGTAAGAATCCCTATTTTTAAAAGTTATATATAATATAAAATTTCTTGAAACTTATTTTTTAGCATTGAAAAGTGAGGTAAAATTTTTAAGTTGCCCCTATAAGATGTTACTTGTTAAGTCGCGACCTTTTCCTTTTATCATAGTTTGACCTATCAAAGGAAATTAGCACACAACTATAGGGTACTAAAATACCTTGTAATTCTATTCTTCAATATAATATAATTCTACAATGGCACAGTAGCTCCAACTAATAATTTGTTTCAAATTTCTTATTTCACTTTATTATTTGCTCTCGGTAACACGAATTATTTATTAATACATTACAATTTCGTAATAATAGTAATCCAATTCCTTGTATGTGTGACTTGCGCTTAAGACAACGGTATGTGATTGTAATAAATTTAAAATAACAATTCAAAAATATGACTCTTTGGAGTGTAACACACAATTAACTTTTCGCCAAATATACTCGTAACAAAGAGATGCACTTGCTCAATTTTTGTCGATATTAAATAAATGCATGGCAAATACATACACACTTTATCTTTGCTTGCATAATTTACAGAGGCATTTGCTCGAGTTGATAAGATAAAAATATTATTCTCAAATTTTTTTCCTTTTCCATTTCAATGGAATTTCGAATTTGCTCAAGAGATCCAAAAAATGTACAAACGCTCAAATCAGTAAACAACTCTGCCATTAAGCTCACATCTTGTTTGGCATTACGTGCAGCAGCTATAAATCCTCAATTTGTCATAAATTTCGAATCATATACATAAAATAATACGACTCATCCCAATTGTCAACACTTATTACGCGCAAAATATACATCATCAAGAAAAAGAAACTACCTTATTCCAGCAAGATCACTACGTACTGCCTCCTTATTTACAACTATTAGAAGCCTTCACAGAAAATACTAAACTGACATCCTTGTTATGTACAAAGATCTCTTCTTTTGCCCGGAATTGGATTGCCTCAAGAGGGGCTCAGGGAAGAGGATAGCCCTATGTGCTTCTCTGTAAACGAGATTTTGAATATCGTTAGTTGGTTGATTAGTAGTGTAAACTGTGATTTGTGGAAGAATGTATATGGAGTAAAAGTTGAAAGTTACCTCCTGTTGCTACAAGCTTTTCAACACGCGATACAATGTGTTTTCCATAAGTGTACCTCTTAAGTGCATTCAAGTGAACCTTGATACGAGAGAGAATCAATTCACGGCTCCGATCATCACACGTCTCAAGAACCTTCTGCACAACGTAGTTTCCAAATTGATCTTTCATCATAGCCTGGGAATTTTCATTTCATGTTCATTATTCCACAACAGAAAGTGAGGAAATATTAGGACAAAATAATTTCCAGTTCATTTTCAATTCGAAAAGTAAGGGAGTTCTGGACATTGTGTGTGTGTGTGTGTGTGGGGCACGGGGAGAAGATGGAAAGAAGACGTGGAAATTCAACAGGAAGGTGCATGTGAGGAGGTGGGATTTGCTAATCAAAGAATTATCCTCATCCCAATATATGGTGGAATAAGAGAACGGAATAGAACCGAATAACACATTAATTAACAATGCAATCCAATAGAATAATGTTTTATTCAATTCAGTACCACAATGTGATGAAAAACAGTGGACTATAAATTCGTAATCAAATAAAGAGGTGCCTTGACATGATTCCACCATAAAATAAAAAATCATGTAAAGTGATGATCAAATTGATCTTTGAATGAGATTTAAAGAAAGGGACCACCATGGTGTGTTTACCGGCAAAGCTTAACTTACAAAATCAAGAAAGTTACAGAAAACTAAGAGCAAGGAATTGATGCCACCAACACATTCGTAAAAAACCAAAGAAAAAAGTATCAAATATCAAATTTTCGAAGGTGAAAAATTTTGGACAGTTTAACCCCAAGCAGTTCTTAGAGTGCAATCAGTTCATGATGCCTATATATAGGCAAAATATGATATACATTTAATAAGTATCAAGGTGTAAATTGTTTGGTTAATTTTAAGAAGCAAATTTAAGTCACAAATCTAGAGAGCAGCATTGTCACATACCTGTAGAGGCTCATTTTCGTCTGTAGAACCAAGCATCTCACTCACCAAGAGTTTACGCTCCTCTGGACCACCAAAAGTCAAGCACTTCTCGACCACATTGGAAGCAAATTTTTGCTGACTCATCTTCAGGATTTGTCCTGCAAGCTTGCTAATAATAGCAGACCGTTGGTGTGGTTTACCATGCTGCAAGACATGCTAACAAAGCCCCAAGAAAAAAGAAAAAATAAACTGAGGAAAATGATCAGAATGTTTAAAGTCATATTTGTGAGAACAATATAACAAACGCAATCTAGAAGTACAAGCATTAGATTTCCTAAATAAACAGCAAATAATCCAGTAAAGTACAAACACACAACAGTGCAAGAAAATTCCTTTATGTTTTTTTCATGCATCCATCCAGAAATCATGAATGTAATGACAAAGTCAAGAATTAACAAATCACCTGCATTGAGGACTATATTCTGTATAGCAAAAACAGCGGAATTCGTAACTTTGGCATAGAGTGATCTACATATACAGGTCAGATTGATAGGTTCCAATTTCTTTCAAAACGTTCAGCACACTTTTCACCTGCGGACTCCGTATTCTTTTCTTATTAAGAAGAACTCTGCAGGCACTCAACATGGCACCATCTATTAATTCCTAAAATATTGACTATCCTTCCATCTAAAAGAGATTAAATAGGGTCATAAGAAGTGACTAGAACTCTTCTCATTTGTTGTACCAATCTTGAGTTCAGGAGAAGTGATGTAGAATAGGGAGAAGAAGCCGAGAGATAAAAGAGAAAGAATAGGGGAAGGAAACCGTGAAGAAAAGAGAGGGAAGAAGAATCGTGGCAGCTGCCAATCTTAACTTTAATTATTCATCAACTGAACTTTAATGACA
>CAIGRP010125371.1:0-11346 GCA_903798385.1 Fraxinus cuspidata | reverse complement strand
TATTGGATGTTTACACTTTGGTCCCCAAATTTTGGATTTCATTCGTTTTCGCACGTTTTTCATTCATTTCTTCCAAATACACCAATTTGCATTGAGTTTAACCTAACAAACATAATTAACACAAAATTAAGCTATAACTAATCTAAATCCTAACAAATACTCTGATTTAATGGCATAGATAAGTGTACAAAATACACTTATCAGCATTCCACACTAAGAAAAGAGGACATTAATATTAAAGAGGAAGAGAATCTCTTACAAGAAAGCCAGAGATAAGAACCAGTTTCTTGTTTATTCTATTATTAGCGCTTATATTCAGGGTATCTCTGAATGATAAACACCATCTCTCCCAGGGTTACTAGTTTCATTACAAACCTCTTTTTTTTTTTATCTTCCAATTGGAGATTATCGATCAAGGCATCAAATAAAGTTCCAATAGAAATATTCCCCAATTGTCTCGGCATCACAATTTGAGGAAAATCTATTTGTGACATGGATTTAAACTTTTCAAAGTCATCCACTTCATGTGCTTCCACACTAATTCCATCATTAGTACGGTTTCCATTTTCTATATCAACTCCTTTTGTGTCTACATTAGTAGGGATATTTAGAATAGATTTACTCACCGTAGGAGATTTGATAGTAACTATAAACTTTGGGTTTGTGTTCACAATCTGTTCAATGATAGTTTGTTCATCTTCCTTCTGAACCATGTTTTGTAAAACTTGGTCAATGACAGGTTGTTCATCCTCCTTTTGAATCACGTCCTGTTGAACAGGATAAATATTCACAAGACTTTCATTACCCTTGGAAGACTCTTTACATTTTGAATCATTTCCACTAGTGACAAAATTATAGGTTGTGAAAGAGGCATATTCAAACCAACCTGTTTATTTACCTTCCCATTTACCCGGTTGCAATTAACCACATTACAATCAAATAACATGTAGTGTACACAGTACTTTGGGGTTCCTTCATAAAGAATTCTTAGCCAGAATCCTAAACCAGATTCAATACTTGTGCCAATCCAAATATCATACTCGAGCTTCTTCGTAAGATCCATCTTCACACAAACCCGTGCATAACTAGGTCTTGTGAAAGTTATAGTAGGCAAATCAACATTCAAAAATCTTTCCAGCGGCTTCACTATTTCCTTCCAAGTATGATGGGATGCAAAAGTTTAATGTCAGAAATGAAAACTGAATCCAACTTGGAGCCATGGAGATTCCTCGTTGGCTTTAAACTCTTGACCATTTAAACAAACAAAACATGGATCCCTCCACCGTATGAATATCACGCTTGTTGGCTTTATTAAAATTCTCTTCATTTTGAAGTTTAATTACCATATGTCGTCTATCTATAAACAAACAATCAGAACATCTAAAAGACTCAACTTAATCCTTTTTGCATGTGTGTGATTGCTTAATTATGTTGTTGATCATATGTTGTATTTCAATTTGTTTGATATGTACATTTGTATGAATTTGAGAGCTATCTGATTATTTGATATTATTGTTTGTATGCATAGCAAGTTGGGGTGCATTAGTAGTATACGTGATGTGTGTTTATTGGTGATGTGGAATATAGATACCTAAGGGTACATTGGTGGTATCTACCGGGGATGTGGAGTGTGACATTTATATCACAAATGGATGGATGATTAAATGTTTGGAATCCTTTATCACTGAAGACCCTGATCAGGTAAAGTGTAGAGAGACACTTCTATCGCTTCTGTTAGGTGGAGACCCATTATCCATTTTGGTTGGGAGAAGTGACGTGGTGACATTTGATTATTTCAAGAACTTATGATCTATTGTGATATACCAGTTAGACATGAGTTGAGTGATCGGTCTAGTGAGCATGGTAGGCAATGAAAGGAGATATGTGTTCTTGAGGTGTGAGCAACACATAATGGGATAGGATAAGTGTGGAGAGATCTTTTTCATGGTTTCATTTATGCATTGTTGCATGTGTTTTTAACCGTTTTCTTGATTAACTTAGTGCTCATCCGTTATCTTGTGTGAACATGTTTTTGAAAAGATTTGTAAGTTATCCTATGTTATATACTCATCGTATGATTATTTGTCCTTGATTTTTTAATGTGACTTATTTACTTTTACTTGGGTTTTTTAAGAGCTTAGTCTCGGTGAGTACATGGAGCAGGTATAGTTGGTATGTGTTTCAAGTCCAAAATACGAGATAAAGTCTGTGATTTCAATTTTATTAGTTACTTTGATTATGTAAGTATAAAATTTTTGTTTTGTTTGCTTGTAGGTTGATTGGGTATCAAGGTGGAGATTTGTTGGGTTTTGATACCTAATAATTATTGAACGACGATGTTAAACCGATATTGGATAAATTAAATATCGACGCTTAAGATTGATGACCCAACTCGAAAACTATATAGGCTCATGATCCATCCCACTCCATTGGAAGGCTTACGAGAATTGACCCACTACCCTGTTTACTTGGCCTATGTATTGGATTGGACTTGGCCCACTCTCATACCTAAGGTTACCTATATTTTTGCCTTGGTCTTGATGCTCACGGGTGTTTTGCCCTTGTCTCTTGAAGAAAATGGCTTCTCTCTCTTTTCTCTGCGTTGTGCTCCACGACTTCCTTCTCTTCTTGGCCTTTGTGACTACAAAACACCTTTTCTTTTGTGTCCTAAGTGGGTACAATCAAAAGCAACCGGAGTGAGGAATAGTTGAAGGTTTTGCGTGGTTGATAATGTTGAGATCGATAAATTGAGCCCAAAAATACACCTTTGTGGCCATCCTTATGCAACACTCTTCAACTAGAAATTCGAGATTAATTTCCATTGCAATTTAGCTAAATGCATAGATGTTAGAGACGAAAATATACAAATTTCCCTCTAACTTACGAAAAACTATTTTCAAAAAATAAAATAATTATTTTCCCTCTTTTTTTACGTTAACCGCTCAAAATACTCTATCGCTCATCTCTTGTAAAATCTTCGCCCTCACCCTTGAGCACAATTTTTCTTACTGAACCCAAAGTAAACTATTCAAAGAAGGCTAAAAAATCTCAATCGGCGAAGGTAAACCAACAATATCTGTGATACTTTTACTATTTTTGATTTTGTGTTCATTGTTGTAAGTGTTATGACATATGTCCAATCAACTTTGAACATAAACACTTTTAATATATAAATGATACATATTTATGGCAAGACCTATGACTTAATTGAATTTATATTCTAATAAATTAAATAATAGAAGTCGTAGATTCAAGTGTTGGTAATTTGTTAATCACAAGAAGTTGCGATTTTGAAATTACATATGACTGAATCTTAAATTATCTGTGGTCATAAGTAATAATGGTATACGAATATCATTATTAAAGATACCCTATCACCTGTGACATTTCTTACTTTTGAAGTAAGTAGCTAATCTTACAAGATAAACTGTGGGACAGTTAAATGAATACGTGAATATTTTGTTATAGAGTTAAACACTAGAAACCGACTGGGGAAATTCCACATGAATAACTATATGAGTGTTAATAGTTAATCTCTAACGTTCGGTAGTAGAATTGGTCGTTCGACTTGATGTCATTATAGTACCTTATACATGACAATCATACTTTGATAATGTTGGATGTTGCTCTCAAGTGTCGCTAATACGACATCTTTCGGGTATATCAAAAATCATATAAAAGTTATGAATGATCAACAGAGAATTTGTCACTCTTACATAGTAATATATTATGATCTACATTTCATTCAATTATATTTATAACGAAATCCTTGACCAAGATGTACTCATAAGTCGAAAAAGAGTTTTTAGCTTACATTGACATAGTAGTAGGATGAAAGATATGAGCCATAATTGAGATTGACACATATTCAAGTCTCGTAATTTATTAGATCATATTGATGGTAGGATTTTAGTTTCACGATAAATGAAAAAGTTTAGTTTTTTCATACCACGAGACATTTTCCATCACATGTATTGTTCCGAAACATTTCTAGATATCAATTTGGGATGATGAATGTGAATTGATGATAAACTAGAAGGGGAATTTTAGTTTATCATTTTGATTAGATCAAAATAATAATTTATGTCGTAATCGGAACCTAATGGGTAACACACAAAATGAGAACTAGAATAATGAGATTCAACAATTAATTAATTAATAAGTGTTGGATAATTAATTATTTGAGTTGCTTGTTCATAAGTCTGAGTTAATTAATTTCATTAACTAATTCATGGACCAAATTTAATAAATTAGATTAATTAAATATTGGACCGGATTAAATTTAAGAGATGAGCCAAACCCATTTGAACTTGTATTAATAAGTTAATAGGGTTTCAGAAAAATTGAATAGAACACGATTCATATTCTTACTAGTAAAAGAAAAGAGAAACCATAGTTCTTTCGTTCTTGCTCCCTATGTAGATTTTCATTAAAAGTCGGACAATTGTGGATCGCAAATCGTGATTGTTCGTGTTCCAAGATCAAAAGAAGTTTGCAGAATCTACAAAATGTATAATTTTCTTTCAAAATTTCTATTTAAACACAAAACAAATCATTGGTGATAACTAAAGATTTTGTTTATTTTCCGTTGTACATGTTAAGTAAATTACCAACAATTATTTCATACAATGTGCGATTCAACTTCTTTTTTTTTAAGTTAGAATTACCTTATTTGTAGTATTTGAGATGCTAGACTTCTTTACAGACATGGCTTTCTTTTATAATACCAGATTTTTCGACGAAAAAGTCCAGAGATTTCATATCCTTTGATGATGTTTTTGCTAGTTTCCTTTTGTTTTCTATTGGAACGTGTGATTTGTCCATTGGAAAATGCTTGATAATGTTTTGATTTATTGGAATACTATGTGATATTATTCTTGAAAAGCATTTTTTTTTTGCGAGATACTGTTTCAATTCTTAAGCTATCTATGATACCATTCTTCAATTGAGTTAGATTTTTCTGTTTCCAGTATGTATGTGATACTATCCTTGTTTTGATTTGGGTCGATAGGGTTTCATCCTTAGAGATCTCTCTCAAAGCTCTTTGGGAGTTAAACAGCACTTCCTTCACTTGAACTCATTTTGTCAAGATACTTCTTTTCTTCAAATGGGGTTTCCTTGAGTTGGTTTTTTTCAAAGCTTGTACTTTATTACAATATAATTTCAAAAACTTTTCCTTTTGTAACTTTGAGGATCAAAATGCTAGAAATAAAGAAAAACTTGACTTCTTCAAAATTTTCACGAGCTCCTTGTTCAAGAACACTTTTTTCGAAGGGAAAAAGGATTTATTTTTTAGTAGGTTTTTCTCATAGGGTATGCTCATGGTTCAGAGTATAGTTTCTCATAGACGGTGTCAATCCATTCAACTCAAAATTTGGCGAGAACACACGGGCAATTGTATCCGGCAATACTCTGATCCATGTGTTGAGTTCTTACACACTTGGAGAAAGTGTTAGACATACTCAGCCTTTCTAACGCTTTCCCTAGAAGTGGAGGTGGTGGTCGTGGGTACTATGATGCTTAAGTGAGTCAATGATCGAAGATATTTCTTCAGTGTAGGATGTATAGTGAATGAGAGCAAAATGTATGATTACAAGTTGAAAAAAAAAACCAAGCCTCTGTCCATTTTATATTTGAAATGCATTAAGTTTGAGCTTTTATAATGGAAGGAAATAGGTATAATAATCGAGTCCTTGTGCCCAAACTGTTACATCAAGCGCACAATCCACTTTAGAAGAGTTTTTGTCCATTTACTCCTTACAGATTTCTATCACATCTACCACAGATCGAATCCAAGACCTCTGCCATATATCTATTGTATCATTTGATATATATTTTTAGATGTAACATGATTTCTTTAAAAGTAGGGATGACAATTTAACCTACCCCGCCCCGCCCTGCCCCGACGGGGCCCAGCCCCGAATAGGACAAAAAAACCCGCCCCGAACGGGTTGCCGGGGCGGGGGGGGGGGAGGGAGGCAAACGGGGTGCCCCACCTCGGGCACGGGGCCCCAACCCGCCAATAATAATAAAAAAAATTAATAAACTGAAAAAAAAAAATTTAAACGTGGCGGGAAACGCGCCCCGAATCCGCCCCGCCCCGCCCCGACTAAGGTGGGGCAAGGCGGGGTGCGAAATCCGCGGGGCGGGGCACCCAAACCCGCCCCGTTGCCAACACTATATACAATAGAATTAGAAATAGAGAGACATACTTTTACATATAAAGTTGACTATAATGTTAACTAAGTATTTGTTTAGATAAAGATAATGCACGTTAAACTAGTATTTATATAAGTATTGGGGCCTATCACATTGCACTTCTTCTACCTCTCGTCTCTGTTTCCCTAGTGTTGTGAAATTTTGTTCCATGATACTTCTCATGTTGGTAGTCATGGTTGCCACCTTTGTATGAGGCAAACAACGACCCTTCCACATCTTTGATGTTGAGTTCAATAATGGTTGGTTCAAGTCGATGGGGCTTCATCCTCAAAGATCTCTCCCACTATTCTTCGTAGGTTAATACCATTTCCTTCACCTGTACTCATTTTACCAAGACACTTCTTTTCTTCAAATAAGGGGTCTTCTTGAGTTGATTTTCTTTAAAGTTTGTCATTTATTCAAGGAAAGCTTCAAACACTTTGGTTTTTGTAACTTCGAGGATCAGAATGCCAAAAATAAAGAGTAATATGACTTCTTTTTCATAGCTTTCACTTGTTTATTGAAGAAGAATACTTTTTCAAAGAAAAAGTAGATTGGTTTTTCGGTAGGCTTTTGCCAATAGGACATTTTCGTGGTTTAAAGTATAGTTTCCCACATGGTTAATGTTAGGTATTTAGTGTAATTGGCTATTTTTTGAACAAAAAGGACTAAAGTTGATAAGTCGTAAAAAGTCAAGGAGTAGTGTGCAATTCGTATAAATTGTGATATTTTAGGTCTAGGGTTCAAGAATGGAAAAGAAGGAAAGAATGGCATGGATTTTCACTAGACTGTCTCCAAGGTTTGGCTTAAGCGTCAAAACCAAAAACTTCATCGCTCGACTATCGCCTCACCTCCACTTGTGCGACAACCTGTCGCTCGACTGTCGCTAGCGTCCGAAAAATTTTTATTTCATTTTTAAAGGCTTTTTGTCCGGTCAATTCATTCCCTAACCTACATATAAATGCTTGAATGCCACATAACGTTTTTTCTAAAGTTGATTATCGAGAAAAACCACTGCTTTCATATTATTTTCATAATCTGAAGCATTCAACCTTCATTATTCAAATTGATCTGTTCTTGGCGGTGAAAAAGTTAGTTTGACAATCCAAATACCACACTACTACTTCATTCATATTTGTCAGAGTTTCTAAAGATAAAGGGAAGGTGACTGGAGTTCCAGCCATTGAAGAACGCAGTGTTTTTCGTTGAAACCACATGAGATAAATGATTTCACAAAGCTAGAAATTGCTGCAGGATAGCACAATCCAGGAGAGCTTNTTCCAGCCATTGAAGAACGCAGTGTTTTTCGTTGAAACCACATGAGATAAATGATTTCACAAAGCTAGAAATTGCTGCAGGATAGCACAATCCAGGAGAGCTTTGGAAACTGCAGTTGGGAGTAGTGCAGAAGCACAGAATCCAGGAGAGCTGTTGAAATTACAGTCAGGAGATTAGATAGTATGTGTCGTCGTCTAATCTGGTAGACTGTAAGTTATAAATCGTTTATAGTGGATTGTTGACTAGCAAAGTGCTCGAAATTTTTACCTAATTGGGTTTCTCCATGACCAATTCTTGTGTTCATTTATTGCTAACATAATTGCGATATTTCAACGTAGAATTAAATTGAATTACATGTTTAATCATCTAGAAAAATAATTAATTAGTGACTTGCTGCTTTTTAATTATTAAATAATTTTAATTCTGCATTATCACATATTCTCCCCCTCTAGGTGTTGTTAGGGTTGAACTACGTATTTTCAATTGGTATCAGATCTTTAATTCAATTCGTGACCCTTAATAAAATCTAGATGAGTCAGTCATTGTCTGTGCCTCCGATTTTCGATGGAAGCAACTATTCTTATTGAAAGTTCAAATGATGGCCTTCTTTAAAGCTTTGGATGAACGTATTTGCATGAGCATTCAAATTGGGTGGACTCCACCTTCAACTACTATTGCTAGTATAGTTACACCCGCTGATATTTCATTATGGGCTAAAGCTAACTTAGAGGAATGTGACTGGAACAGTAAAGCATTACATGCCATGTTCATGGCCGTGTCTGGTGAAGAGTTTAGGAGAGTTTCGATGTGTGAGGCTGCTAAAGAAGTTTGGGACATCTTAGAAACCACACATGAGGAAACTAAAACTATTAAAAATTGATGAATCATTTGATGAATTCTATGCGAAGTTGAATGACATAGCTGACTCGAGTTTTAAAATAATTAATTAGTGACTTGCTGTTTTTTAATTATTAAATAATTTTAATTCTGCATTATCACATATTCTCCCCCTCTAGGTGTTGTTAGGGTTGAACTACGTATTTTCAATTGGTATTAGATCTTTAATTCAATTCGTGACCCTTAATAAAATCTAGATGAGTCAGTCATTGTCTGTGCCTCCGATTTTCGATAGAAGCAACTATTCTTATTGAAAGTTCAAATGAGGGCCTTCTTTAAAGCTTTGGATGAACGTATTTGCATGAGCATTCAAATTGGGTGGACTCCACCTTCAACTACTATTGCTGGTATAGTTACACCCGCTGATATTTCATTATGGGCTAAAGCTAACTTAGAGGAATGTGACTGGAATAGTAAAGCATTACATGCCATGTTCATGGCCGTGTCTGGTGAAGAGTTTAGGAGAGTTTCGATGTGTGAGGCTGCTATAGAAGTTTGGGACATCTTAGAAACCACACATGAGGAAACTAAAACTATTAAAAATTGATGAATCATTTGATGAATTCTATGCGAAGTTGAATGACATAGCTAACTCGAGTTTTAACCTAGGTGAAAGGATCCCCAAGTACAAGATCGTTAGAAAAGTCCTTAGATCCCTACCTAAAAAGTTTGGACCTAAAATCATTGCTATTGAAGAAAGTAAGGACTTAGATGCAGTTAAGACAGAAGAACTCGTAGGATCCCTTCAAACCTATGAACTCACCGTTTCTCAACCTAAAAAGGTTAAATCCATAACCATGAATACTTTTAGAGAAGAAAAGAGCGAGTCTTCTAATGCTGAGACGCTTAGGGATGACAAAATAGCTTATTTCGTTAAAAAAAATCAGAAAGTGATGAGGAATATGATAAAGCCTCAAGAACGGAAAAAAAGAATTCCCTAGTAAATTCGTGAAAGATAATCGTGAAGAGAGTGAGTCTAGGCCTGCTAATAAGAAAACACTATCTGTTAGATATCATGGGTATCAAGGTTACGATCACTATAATAATGAATGTCATAACTTGAAAAAGAGTTCTAATAAATGTCATAACAAAATGTCATGACCTTCACATCAATAGCTACGATTGATGATAAAGAGATTGATAATGTTGAAAATGACGAAGAGAGTGAAAAATCTGAGGAAGAATATAAGTATGAACCTGATATTTACGAAACTTATCCTGAACTATTTGAGCAGAGTTTAAGATTCAAAAGGTCAATAGAGCTATTTTGAATAAGGTTAATGATCTTGAAAGAGAGAGAAAAACTCATACGTGACCTTCAGGACTCTACCAAAAACCTGAATAAGTTGAAACTTGTTAATGAGAACTTGGATACCAAAGTTAAATCCTTAACAAGTGATATTGAAAAATCCAATACTCAACTCTCATCCTTCATGAGTGATTCGCAGAAACTTGATAATCTGTTGGGGATGAACAAGCATGTTGGTGATAGACATGGTCTAGGTTACGTTCATAATGGTAATCCTACTGTGAGTACATCTAAGACCATGTTTGTTACAGCCACTAATAAAGCTCAGAAAATTGTTTATCCTAAACCAAAGGGCAAAAATACCTTCGGATCGAGACCTACTAGACACCATAGGGTCAATCCTCCTACATATCGGCAACAACCTCCGAGCAGATTTAAACCTAGGTTTATTCCCACCTATTACCATTGTGCGCTTTGGGACACACAAGACCTAGGTGTTATAAGTTGATGGCCAGAAATAAAAGTAGGATGTCTCGAGCACGGTTAACTTCCTTGCCAAACAAGTTAGCCACTTCACTGAGATGATGACTCGGTTAACTAAAATCACTTCTAAGAAGGTTTGGGTAAAGAAGAGGGACTTTTTTAGGTCTAAAAATCAACTGAATTGCTATGTTGCTCATTTTGCACTCAAAGCTCAAAATAACTCCATGTAGTATCTTGATAGTGCATGTTCAAGACATATGTGTGGTGATAAAGCCTTGTTCTCGTCTCTCGATGATTGGAACGACGGTGTGGTTACCTTTGGGGACGGAGCTACTGCAACTATTCTAGAAAAGTGTCGTTAATATATTTGGATTCCATGCTATCTTAGATGTACTATATGTGAAAGGGTTAAAGTCTAACCTATTAAATTGTTGTCAAATATGTGATGCTGATTTCGAAGTTAATTTTGTCCTAGAAAGAATATATCTTGTATGATTTTACTGGTCACATTGTCCTCGAAAGTGTAAGAACTTCAGATAATTGTTATGGAGTTCTTCCTAATTCCAACTACCTATGCAGTAGTGCTAAGGTTAACGTCACTGAATTGTGGCATCAGTGGCTTGGTCATATAAGCCGTAAGATCTTCTCTAAACTAGCCAGAAGGAACTTGTAAATGGATTACCTAAACTCGAAAATATAATACCACTATATGTGGCCCATGTCAACAAGATAAACAGTTTAGAGTTCCTCATAAACAAACCTCTAAAATCTTGACTAACAAGCTACTTGAGTTCTCCATATGGACTTAATGGGACCATCATAGACCGAAAGTCTAGGTGGTAAACGGTAAATCTTGGTTGTGGTTGACGATTTTTCTCGATATACATGGATTGAGTCGTTGAGAGATCAAACTGAGGTGTTCGGACTTAACATCTCATTGTGTAAGAGGCTTAGAAATGAGAAAGATTTTACGATATCACGAATTCGTAGTGATCATGGAAAGGAGTTTGAAAACTCTAATCTTGAGGACTTTTTCTTGGAGGAGGGAATCCAGCATGATTTCTCTTTGTCGATCACTCCACGACAAAATGGGGTTGTTGAGAGGAAAAATTGCGTGTTTCAAGAAATGGCTAGAGCCATTCTTCATGGTAAAGAACTAGCTATGAATTTCTAAGGGAAAGCCATTAGCACTGTGTGTCACATTGTAAACAGGATTGATCTTAGACCTAAAACTGATATGA
>CAIGRP010125368.1:0-12435 GCA_903798385.1 Fraxinus cuspidata | reverse complement strand
TAACATTTACCAGGCCGTCTAGGGCGGTGACGTGGACACTGGTAGTGGTGGTTGATTCTCTTGGGTAAGATTCAGATCTGCGAAAGTCAAGACAAGAAAAATCCCATCAAAAAATCTTGAACACATTTATGAAGAACATACACGATACATTATATATATACATATAGGGGACTTACTGAGACATGATTAGGTTTTTGGGTGTAAAATGTGTATTTCCAGCTTGAAATTTTGCCGATTCTTGGAGGGTTTATTTCTCCATTTCCTAGCGTACAAGGGAAAGTAACACAAAGAAAGAGGCGAAAGACTATTGACAAAGACTATTTTTCATTTTATTTTTTTATTTTTATTGCAGGTCGATGAAAACTTTGGAAAATTGAATTTATGGTTTTCTTTTTAAGCATCACTTGCTCAAGATACATTTTTTTTTTTTGGTTACAACAATGTACACGCTTTAATTAGTATAGCTAGCCTATAATTAACATGTATGTACGCACGACCATCGCACAAGACAACTTTGTATGTGTCAAGATAAATGTCATATTAATGCACTCTATTTCTACCATCTTAAATTTCAAATAAGACGATTGAACCGCATATTCAGGTAAACACACATACATTCAGTATCACAAACATAATTTGAGAAAGTATGATGTTGCCAAAAGACACATATTCACAACTGAATTAACTAATTCAACTGGCACCTATTCATCGATTTTACCTTTTATAAGATTTTGTTCAAGGAGAGTATGCCTGGAATTTAGGGTTTACCTTTATATCGTGACCCTACCTATTTAATGGTTGGAACTTGTTTTAATTCAGTCCTCAAAATGTTTTCAGAATACCAAAAATCCTTTGCAATATTGAGTGTATTCTCCTCCCCATATGGGGCAACAAGGTCCTCAATAGCTAGACATATGACCTATATTATCGAGAAGTGCACTAATGGTATTATCATATGCACGTATTGTATAGCATCCTACTCATAAGTGTGCATATGTGTAAGTTGTTTTTCACTTGCTGACCTAAACAAGGGGAGAAGGTAGCCCGAGATGAAGGATCTCGGGGGTAACACGGACAGTTGGTATCAAATTTTATTTATACATTTTAAAAGACTCATAAATACTATCTGCACATTCATCATTTATTTATGTCTATTTATAATTTTTTTATAATTTAAACAATTTATAAATCATTTCCAAACATGCTTTTAAGCATTATCAACATTAACCAAACACACCAAGTCCAATCCTCTAAACTATCATTGAACAAAGATACACTTCTTTTTTTTTTCCTCTATAAAAAGATGCACTTTTTAAAACATGTCTAATCATAAATGATAGAATCCCATACCGATAATTGAATCAAAATTTGAACAAGTCTTGCTTACAGATACAGTACAAGAGTTATATGAGCAATTACTCAAAAAGGAATTTACATCACATTTGACAAAGTGAATAAATTTTCCAGACTATATTGTTAAATACAGTTCAATACGGAACATGAAAACTTCGCGTTTTCACCTACTTATCACCCATTTTTTGGGCAAAAAAACAATGAAACAAATGCGATAGAGTAGCAATGACATAAATTACCAGTCCAATACCTACTAATACAGCTAATACTGCAATAGCAAATACTGACTCTCCCCCACAAGAAAGTACTCCCAACTTTACTTGAATAGTATACGCAATCGAAATGATCAACGAAATGGATCCGAATACAGATCCCAAGGAGGAGCCTAACAACCCGAATTTCAATGCAGAAGTGTTGATATCAACTTTATGATGTTCATTTGGATCTAAACTGTTCAATGAGTTGATTGTCAATTTGAGACTTTGTGCAATGAGGGAGGAAAATAGAAACGAACTGAAGGAAACAATTTCAAACACTATAAGTCTTCTGACTGTTTCGATGCCCACGTTGCATGACGGTGTGTTCCCGACCATATGGGCGCTGGGCACAGTAAAGGAGAAGCCGATGAAGATTGCGATGGTGAAGAGTGAGTTTACGTTCACTATGCTATCGATGGCTGTCACATGGATGCTCGTCTTAGACCTCGACGTTGTGGGGGTTGAGTCACTTCTATTGAGACAAGATTTTTGTATTAGTATAGTGTAGGGGACAAACATAGACCAACTTATAAAAACTTGAACGGCTCTTATTTATAAAATTTCTCTTTTTAGATGGAACTTAAGTCTTAGTAACACACACCTATGTATACAGAGATTTGTAGTGCAGAAATATAGAGACACACTTACAGAGAGAGAGAGAGAGAGAGTACCTGTCCATGATTGGATTAATTCGACTAACACCGGGAAGTTACAAGGAAGAGTGGACGAGACAAATGATTTTCATCGACGATTTACTTCGAAAGTTTTTGTTTGCATGCAAAATCTTGAGGAATAAACAGACAACATAATCCATATATATAAAGGGTTATGTTACATGTACACTCTCTATTTTACCTAATCTTTTGCCTACACTCACAATAGATTGTGAGGACTACACATTTGAGAGTTTTTTATTNTGTTTGCATGCAAAATCTTGAGGAATAAACAGACAACATAATCCATATATATAAAGGGTTATGTTACATGTACACTCTCTATTTTACCTAATCTTTTGCCTACACTCACAATAGATTGTGAGGACTACACATTTGAGAGTTTTTTATTCATGCTGGCCCCGCACGCAAGTGAGAGTGGGACACATTTTCAGTAACCCACGTTCGGTACAAATAGAATTTTCCATATATAAAAGGCCTACCATTCATTCAGTCTATTAAGTTCAACCTCCACTTGCTCCGCATGTGGCATTGATTATTCATTACCCTACCTGCAGTTTGATGTTTGAGACTTGTTTTGATTAAGTCCACAAAATTTTTTCCAGAAGATCAAAAGACCTTAAAAAGTCTCGATCTGGTTGGCTGTCTTTATAACTTATTATCTGATTTTGACGGCAATACGGCAATAAGATTTAATACTGCCTAGTATTATCTCTTTAGTCCCTGTTTGCTTTTAGCTAAAATAGTAATTTTTAGTAGATTTTGATAAAAGATGATGAAATACGTGATTGAAAAGTTGTTAAACATGTGGATCCCAAGAAATACGTGGTCGAGAATGACTTAGAAAAAATGAATTTTAGGAGGCCAACACGTTTTTAATGTGTTGTTATACATGTAACTGGTATGTAGATTTAAATCATGAATTTTTTTACATGAAAAACCCAATAGAGAAAAATATAAATTCTGTTACGCCTCTTATCCGAGGCTCCACGAAAGGTCAACGTGGAGGAACTCGTGGCAAGCGGACCCACAAAACGTGGTAGGAAAACTCTTAAGGATGACGTAATGATGACATATTGAAACTCCTCATTGCATCGCCGATGTACTTGATGGAAAGAACATTTAACCGAGGCACGAGCTGGGACGCTGATGAAGAAGTGGATAAGCGTCGAGGTTGTTCCCCTTATGGAACCACCTCCAATGGCTTATCCGAGGCTCTCAAGTTCCCCTGGTGTTCAAGATGCTGAAATTATCTGTCACATTAGATTCAGATATCTCTTAGAAGTGATTGATGTAACACTTATTGGAACCACCTCCAATGACTTATCCGAGGCTCTCAAGTTCGCCTGATGTTCAAGATGCTGAAGTTGTTTATCGCATTAGATTCAGAGATCTCTTAGAAGTGATTGATGTAATACTTGTAATAAAGTTTGTCAGTATGTCAGCCTATATTGTATAGTGCGGCTGACCCCTCATCAATGCATTTATGGTATGAGTAGACTGTGACGTGAGGTCTTAGTAAGGGAGATGAGGCCACGTGATTTAGATCTACCGGCCACTACATCGATCAGTAAAGTATAAATAGATCTTCATTGTAATTAAAAGGGGTTGGATGATAGACAACGAAATCAACACTCATATATTCAGAAAATACACAGTAATCCTTGAAAAAGAAATATATTAACACTCCAACTATCCTTCCACATATTCCTGTTTATGGTTACTAAATGAGTTTGGATTTTTTTTGGTGATTATTATTAGCGCAATTGCTTACATTCTACTCGTCGAAGCTTGATCATATTTTGTCTCTCGCCGTAAAGTACCTCCCGCGTCCATTTCATCATTGCTATCGCTATTATTCCGATAGAAATACGTCGGAATCGTACTTGACGTGGCGTGAGTCGGACCGACATCTGTTGAGTTCATTTTTTGTGGTCAACAAAATTCATATATGCAAAAACACTATCAGAATGCAAAGAAAATGTTACAGTGACATAATGCAGAAGCAATTAATTAAAAGAGGAGACTCCCACATCTCTTTTGTGCAATCTTCGTCGGTTGCAGGTACTGTTATGGAGAAGCCGATGAATAATGCTAGGTTAAAAAGCGAGTTCACGTATACTATACCATCAAGGGCCGTTACGTGGGAGCTTGAACGTCACTGAGGTGGAGGGTTGCGTCGTAATAAGGTTTTGTGTGCCTAAAGAAACTTTTGACTAATAGTGTTGTCGCGGAAGCTTGCTTTAAGAGTCGTCAAAATGGTGATTTTCGAGCTCAAGTTTACGTTATATTTCTTTACCAAACAACCAATCCAAAAGGCTCCAACACACAACCAATATAACGGTGATGATTTGTAGCCACAAAAGTAAGAAGGAAAAACAATAAAATAAAGGCACAAGAGGAGAGCAATAACACAAGGTTAACAACCGGTTTTTGCTAGACAATGACAACCGATTTTTCGTCTCTTAAAGGCCACACATTTTTCTCCTTTCAAACTCACAAATTATACACTTAATGGATAAGGCAAAGACACTAAGCTGCTTCCAATGGCCCACGTTATTTTCAGGTCGAGCATTTGGACTTAATTATTGGTAACAATTTAATTCAACGTTTACATCATAGCCCATGATTCATTGGGTATCAAAACCCAACAACTGTGACTCAATTCTGATAAGACAATGGAGGAAATTGTTACACGGGAAATGTAATGTTGCTTAAATATGAGAATAATAATTCACAGCTACTCTTATCAGTGATCTTTTAAAGAAAGAACTCCAAGACATTGTACTTGATAACGAAGATTTTGAAAATGGAAAGAATGCCATGTGGTATCATATATCCAAAAACTCTAAGGAGTGATTACATCCGTTTAAAGTTCAAACAAGATATCATTTTGTAAGAAAGATTTGAGGTAAAAATCTGCATGACGTAATTGCGAAAACAATAATCAACATATAAGAGCTATAACTTTTTCTTTTCACGAAGTTAACCTTTTAGATAGAACTCAAGATTCAATAACAATCATATCATAGTTTATAATTCACACACAAATATATATAGAGTACTCATTCACGATGGAAAATTTAGACGGAATTTTTTCTTGTCCTTCCTTGACTCCGCTCTTGCATATATGTATTCGACTACTCGTATATAGAGTATGGTTTCGTCATCCCAAAATATACGAGTACATTTGTACTCAATATTCTATGAACGTACAATGGAAATTTTCTTGGGATGCCTTTCTAGACCATGCGTGCAAGTTTCCCCATTTGATGTATGAAACCTGCTCCCTACTAAGTTCACAGACACTGTTTAAGATATGAAGAAATCTTGGTCTTAAATATTGAAGAAATTTTGACCTTTTACTATATATTTTGGGTATAAATATTTCCATGTTGTCATATTTAATGATTTATTTTATACCATTTGTTTCATTCTAAGTAGGTCCAAATAGAAATATTATTTGGATGCCTTTCTTGATCATGCATATTTTCCTATTTGTTGTTTAAGATATACATGAAGACATATCTTGATCTAAAACAGCCCAAATTGCTATTCTTTTTGGTATAAAAAATTCCATGTTGCCAAAAAGAAAAAAAAAAAAAGGTTAAGTAATGGATCTTCCTTCGTAATTTCCGACATTATGTTGTCCTTATTTACCTAATATTACCAAGCACAATAAACTCAAATGCAATGATTCCGTCATTTTGACACAAACTCTAGTAATTTTTCGGGGATTCAGCATGTTAGAGATCAATCTTACAATAAAGACTAGAAATTAAATTTTACATTGATTATTATCTTCATATTTATACAACGTAGATTTTACTCAAAGTCCATATTTGGTTTAGTTAAAAAGATCGATAAAAAATTAAGTTAAAGTGACAATTAATTTTAACCGCACATTATATTAGATCTACGATTATTATTCAATCACATATTTTATCAATTTTTATCAAAATTTATTGATAATAAATTTTTTAGCAAGAGGGCTTAATATGTCCGCGAGATGGTGAGTTGTTCAAGAATGTAATTGTATAAACTTGTTTGACTTAGACGCATTGACTTGCACATTTGAACTTCTAAATTTAAACTCTCATCTTGAAAAGATCAATCTTGTTAATAAACGGTCAAAATGTTATAATTAATATGAAATCACCATTATTATTATTTTAATGTTCACGAAGAAAAATGGTCCATATATTTGGTAAGTATTTATATTTAATGGCAGACTTTTCTGCCACAATCAATAATTCATATTTGCATTTACAAAAAATATGGACACATTAACCGTAATTTGCGCGAATGAAATATGATCATTATCAAAATATTTAATTTACATACTAATTTGAGATTGAGTTGGTGTTTAGTGTACCAAGCTTTGGGCACAAGATAAAAAAGAATGTAAGGCATTCTAAGTGAAATGTACTCCAAGATACAACGAACGACTAGAAGAATCAACGAAAAATCTATGACATAAAATCGTGAATGAAAAAGTGAGACAAATTCTCAACTCAATCAAGATGTTAGGAGTAAAGTAGACAGGTTTCACTTTCACCTTTATTGCAGATCTAATCACATTCCACTATTTCTCTCTAAAAACTAGATTACATAAAAAATGCTGCATATATGGAAGTAGTAATATAAACCAGTAAGGCAGAACCAACTAATACAACCAGTGTTACGACGGCATAAACAGGTTCATCTCCACAAGAAAGTATGCCCAGTTTCACCTGAACGAAATCCACAATCGAAAGCATCAAGAACACACATCCCATTACAGATCCAACGGCGGAGCCAAACAAAGCGTATTTGTGGAAAGAAGAGTCAATATCAGCTTTATGAGGGTCAGTTGCATCTAAACTGTTCAACAAGTTGATTGCCAGCTTGAGACTTTGGGCTATGAGTGAGGAAAAGAGAAAGAAACTGAACGAAATCACTTCGAAAACGATAAGTCTCCTGATTGTTTTGATGCTAGCGGTGCATGATGCTGGATTCCCGGCGCTGCCGGCAGCAGGCACAGTCAGGGAGAAGCCTATGAAGATTGCCATGGTGAAGAGTGAGTTGACGTTCACTATGCCGTCGAGGGCTGTTACATGGACGCTCGTCTTGGACCTCCCTGTGGCCGTGGTGGTGGTAGTGGCAGCGGCGGCGGTTGTAGGGTTCTGTGTGTCCAATGAAGCCTTTGATTGTGACTCAATTCTATATAAATCAAAAAAGGAATAATTAGATCTTGAAAACAAGATTTAAATGAATATATACAGATGACTTCTCTATAAAACATTAATTTTTTAGACGAAATGATCATATATAGAGAGGAGAGGCAGAGATACCCATCGATGGTCGGGGACAGGGGCGCCGGTGCTACATTAGTTGAGTAATTTCTCGAGTTCCTTCGAGATAGGCTATTTTTTGACAACATCTTGTTACAAAGATATATTAGGAAATACTTGTAAATTGTAACGAGTAATGCAGGCATATATTGCTACTTATATATATATATAGTTGAGAATACCAATACAATAGCAAGGAAAGTTGTTTAATAATATATGTTTCATTAAAAATAATATTACCGTCTGAAGAGTGGAACCTCGCCAGAATTTTGCTTGGGATGTCATTCTTGACCATACAATTTATCCTATTTTAACATTAAACCTGCAGGTCTTCATTGAAACCACAAAAGTATTGTTTATTTACGTTAATGTCAAGAAATCTTGGATCTGAACAATACAATTTAGGGCACGTACGACGAAGTTTCTATCAAAATTTTCGCAGATTTTAATAAAAGTTGATGAAATATGTGATTAAAAAGTGAATAAAATTGCGAATCCCATAAAATGTGGGATTAAGATTTAATTTTGACCATTTAACAATTTAATAAAATTTTGTTAAAGTTCTATCAAACAGATGTTAATTATTTCTGAGACAATGTCCATGTTTCCAATGTAACGATTTACATGTCCTCACTTGTAATTCAAATTCATTTGTTTTAATTATAGATTACATACGTACATAAAAGTTTATTAAATGAATGGAAGCAAAGTTTTTATACTCCGTTAATCATCTCAATAACTGATATTTTGTTCAATATGATTGATATATGTCAAAGTACACTCAAATGAAAGGTCTTGAGTTCATATCTTGCACGTATCATGTTTTTCGTAAAAAATTACATTAAAAAGCATGTCGAAAATAAAAACGTGCAAGCCTTCACTATCCACTGAAATTTTTAAATCAGGTTGTTTAATTCCATCTTGAAACCCATGTGTTGTCTTCATTTAGCTAAGTTTAGTGTGATTAATCTTAGCATTATTAAATGTAATTTCTTAATATACAATACCCATTAAGGTTTGGTTCCATTTTCTAGCTAGCCTCCTCCAATAGATCAGAAGCAAGAAGATAAGATTTCAATTAATAATTGCTTGGCAAAGCTTAATTTATTATTTAAGCTGGTCAAAACAATTTGCTTTCAACTTATTGTTCACACATTTCGTAATATCTACAAATTATAAGCACTACCAAATAAGTACTTTGACATAATCGAAACTCCTATTGACAATAATGACCTAAGGGAATTCGTTGTTTACTTTTATCTCCAACAACACAAGCTAACAACTATCCTATGGAAAAAAGTAAAGTATTTAACACGCAAATTGTTGTGCGTTCAACTTGTAATTAAATATATATGAATGAAAATTTTTAAATGTAATTTCTGCATACTGGGGTTGTACATAAAGTGGGATTAGCAGCCATTAATTAGTTGTCAAGTTCATCTGAGGCGGCTTAATCACATGTCTCCACAACTAATTAATATATTTTAAGTAAGAATTGATAAGGATTAATTTGTGTATAATTTTCTTAGAAAGCGTTTCTTGAATCTTGACCTCGAAAACACAAAAGCGATGATAACTTAGTTAACATGGAAAATGCTTTTGTTGAATCTTGACCTTATAAACGATGATAACTTAGTTTACGACGATGGAAAATGCCTTTCTTGAATCTTGACCTCAAAAACACATAAACGATGATATCTTAGTTTGAGATCATGGAAAATCATTGTACAACTGAAATCAGAATAATAAAAATGCAATAATGACAGTATAAAAAAACATGTTCTTTTATGGAGAAATTACAAGATTAATCTCATCATTTGTAGTTACAAAGATATTTTTTGTCCCACCGTCAAAAGCATAACCATCTGATTTCTTAATGGCATATCAATTTTGTTAGAATTTGGATGTGATATGAATTTCTTGTTGAAATAATTGAAAAATTCTAATTGAAGTGCACGTCAAGAAAAATTCAGTTTAAAATGCTATTGGAGTCCTATGTTTAGTTGAAGTTCTTTATTGGAAGTCCATTGTGAGTTAGAAATTGGTATTGAACTTGAGGAAGAGTTGGGGATGATGAAAACAATTTGAGGAAAAAAAAATTTCCAGAACGCCCGGCGCCACCTAACCTGTTTCGCGTTTTCCTCATTTTTCTCTCATTTTTCATTTTGAACTCGATTTTTTGACATCCTACTTTATCACCAACTTTACTAAGAGGATTTGGACGTCACCTACATATTCCCTATAAATATTAGACTCTTCTATACGATTTAAGTGTGTGTGAGAGAAGAGAATACTAGAATTTTAAGATCAATTGTATAGTTCTCCATTATTAATGGTGCGATAAAGTTTCCTAATTCATCTACCATATTTATTTATCTTCTTTTATTCTTTTGCGTGTGATCAAATGCTTCATTATTGTGCCATGTAACTTCATCATCTTAATGTAGTGGTTGGTTTCATAACACATTTCTTGATTACGCTACTGGTTCAGGGCTTGTCACGTACTTCATATGTACCTCATGAAGTCAGGTGAGGGTTTTATCGGAGCTGGGGGTTGATCAAAGGTGGCTCTTGCCAATTTGTACCTCATGAAGAGAACAAAGTGGTCCACGAGCTAGCTTTTTTACGTGTTTTCATCAGTTTTTACGTAGTTGAGTAAATTGTACTCTATTATTTCTCGCATTTGATCTTGCATAACAATATCAGTTCTCTTCCTTCAATCAGGCCTTAAAGAAGGAAGGATTCGAGAAAAATATATTTTCTCTTCCTTTAGCTTTTATTATTTTATAGGGTGTAGTTTTCTCTGTAATCAGAGTTCCTAGAGCTATTAAATGGTTCAAATTTGGGCCATGCGATATTGAAATTGTGAAGATATCTAAGCATTCGTGGAAGGAAGGATTTTTGGAAGGGACTATTCCACAACTAACCTTATCAATACTGAATTCAGTCATTGCTGTATGTAAATTGTCAACAGATCTTTTTCCAGAAAAAAGGATGTTTCAGCAAAGTCCGTGTCAATAATGGTTGGGCTAATGAACTTTATCGGGTGCTGGTTTGGTGCAATGCCGTGCTGCCATGGCGCCAGAGGACTAGCCAGACAGTACAAATTTGGTGGGAGGAGTGGAGAGTGTGTGGCACTTCTTGGTGTAGCTAAATGACTTTGGGGTTGGTTTAGGCAGTTTTTTGGCTAAGATTTTGGATCAATTTCGAGATGGGGTTTTAGGGTTCCTTTTTTCTTTGCAGGGATTGAGTTAGTTATGTGTTCAACATCCTGGAATAGGGCATAAGTAATGGGGCTTTTTTGTTGGAGGAAATTTTGTAGTGGCAAAGTCTGCAACAAAATAATGGTTAACCCGTCAAACCGAATCATAATCCTAGTTTTGGAAATTGTTGATTTGGGTTCACATAGTTTAAATTTCGACTATTTCAAATTTGAATCAAACCATTTGGATTTAGTTTGATTAAAGTTTCGCTAGTTAAAAATCCCATGAAATCAAATAGAATCGTTCGCACATTTATTTTGAAACAATTACTTATTTCATCCAAAATATATTATTTAAACTTCAAATTTACTCGAACTGTATTCCCATTGTTTCTTTAATATTGTGTATCTCATTCGTTTTTGTACAACTCAAAGTGACATTTAACACATGTTTTAAGCCGTAGCTAATTCCAAGTTGTGTTAAGATTAAAGTATGATTACGAAATTCACGATTCTTATATGTATAATTAGATAAGTTGTAACTAGAAAAAGTCACGCGAATCATGGACCTCATGGTGAAGGAGATTAATTGTTGAGTTGTGACAATGTGAATATGATATGTTGCGATTTCACAGCTCTATTATACTCGACAGCATGTGGAGGCGTGAAAGATAAGATATATACCCTTAAACAAATTATTTAATTTAACTTTTATTTTTCAAAATTTTGATTACGAACAGGGAATTTGCATTGAAAAAACAAATAAATTCTAGACAATTGAATTTATTTGTATACAAATTATTAATTAAATGTGTTACATTGATTTGGTAACCTAATTAATATTATACATATTTATTTATTTTCTTTGACGTAGGAACCCGCCTAAAGAAAATGTTTTCCTTATTTTTGAGGAAAATATAATCACATAACAAAAAGTTGGAAAACATTTTTATGGAAAAAAAATTGTCAATCAAACACCCCAAAAGTAGGAATTTTGATGGAAAAGTGACATTTTCCATAGAAAATAAAGCTAATCAAACCAGTCTTATGGGTGCGTTTGATTGTACGCATAGAATTTGTATGGAAAGAAAATAAATTATAGACTATTCAATTGCCTAGAACTTATTTGTATGAAAATTATTAATTAAGCCCCTGTTCGATAGGAACTAAAATTAGATTTTAGTAAATTTTGATAAAAATTTATAAAATGTGTGGTTGAAAATTTACGGAATCCATGAAACATGTGGTTAATATTAATTGTTTGACTTTGACTTAAATTAAAATTTGATTTAATCAATACCAAACATGGGCTAAATGTGTTTGATTTATTTATTTTTTAATCTAAAAAATATTATATTTGTCCATTTTTTATTGATAGATGAGAGAGATGTGATATATGAGAGAGAGAGAGAGAGACACTGTGAATTATGTGAAAAATAAAAACTATCTCTCCATAAAGAAAATAATTTCCTCGTTTTTAAGGAAAATATTGTCACGTGATCAAAAGTAAAAAAATATTTTCCGTGCAAAAAATTGTCAATCAAACAGCACAAAAGTAGAAAATTAGGTGAAAAAATACATTTTTCATGAAAAATATTGACAATCAAACACACCCT
>CAIGRP010125360.1:0-10717 GCA_903798385.1 Fraxinus cuspidata | reverse complement strand
TACAGTATCGACTTTGGAAGAAACGTTGTATCTTGGGAGACAGACGTCCATAATCTCGTTTGCACTGTATTGAAGGGCGAAATCTGTCTTAAGGAGATTTGCTTTGGCATACCTCGCTTCATCTACTGCATTTATTTTTTCTTATTCATTTTATTTTCTGTATTCTTTCGATCGGGTTAGTCGTATTTTCGACAACAGCAACTAGTTTAAATATACTAGATTAAATAACAACTCTTCTATATCTATATATACAAGAGTTCATTTAATCGAATAATACTATTTAGCACAATTGGCGTTAGACAACATTCTAGATGTCAACATTTCAGTATTCCCTTGAGTATTGAGTTAATTGACTGAATGACTTCTATGGTCTCATTAAAATTAATGCCACGCGGTGGCCTCTTGTATATGAAAAAAAAATGAGTACTTCAAGTGATAACAAAAAGCGGTAAGACAATTCACCTTCAATGTACAAACGTATATATATATACATTCCACCTCAGGGGTGTCAAATTATCATCAATCTAGAATCCCATAGGAGCGCAAGAATTAATCGTGATGTCAAATTTTCAAGGATATTGATAATCGATGTTCAATTTGAGAGGTAAAAAAAAAATCAAAAAGAAAAATCGGTAGGAAAGAGAGACTTCTCTTTAACTCGACCTCACTTTATATCTCAGGCAAACATTATTTTATAGGGAAAAACTGACATGTCATATTGCACAAAATAAGAGATTGTCTTGCATCTAATTTTCAGCTTCCAAGAATCTTTTGGAATATGTAAAACCTTTTTTAAAATGTGTTTGTTGGAAGAAAACAAATCGGACTAAGTTTCTATAGCTTCTTTTTCGATCTCGCCACGAGAACATGAACATTGTTAACCAGAAAGTTAGCAATGGATAATGTTAGTTATGCCTTTTAGGGCCAACCAGTAAGAGTTCATAGTTTTAATCTTATCAAAGTTGTGATCTTTCATAGTGAATAAGACAATAGATTAATGATTGAATAAGACCATCTTCCACAATACATAAAAGCAACCATCTTTAAATTTAGAGAGTAAAATTTTTTATACGCTTCAACAATATTCTAGATTTTGGCTCTTTATTTTATTTTTTCAATAAACATTTATTGATATCTTCTTATCTTTTAGATAGTATATTTATTTAAATATCCATGGCCAATCAATTCACATGTGGTTCGAATAATTTATGAAGTATAGAATCTAAACCTTATAAGATGCTCTCTATTTTAGAGAAACGATGCATAAAATAAGTTCGAAGATATATATATATTTTTTTTTACTTTTTCTTAAAGTTGGTTGAGAGCTACAAATCCATTGTCTATTCTTAATTTATAATGATTTCATTTAGACCTTGTTTGGGCCCCATTATTTGGCAAATAATGCATTTTTGAATAGTAGATTGATAGAGAATATATGGTTAATAATAAAAAAAAAGTTTTTGATTTGTGTGTAATATTATTTATTGAAGAATGTGTGGTTTAAAAAAGAAAGAGAAAAGTGTATTTTTAAAAATAATGTGGGTCAAACAAGGACTTAATATGTTACCTATTTCAATAATGTACTACTTGTATTACTGAAATTATATTTGAATTGACTGACAATTGACATAAAAAAAATATGTTAATAAGAGATTAAATAATCATTGAATGTTTATTGAAAAGGCAAAATAAAAAGTCAAAATAGAAAACATTGTTGAAGTGTATAAAAAATTCACAGTCTAATTTTGGGTGTGCCATCTATTATACATAAAATATTTTGTTTTATAAATAGAGTGTATATTGAAGATACTAAAAAACATAAAATAAATAGTCTCTTAAAGTTTATTTTTAAGCATTGACTGCTTAAAATAAAAAGCATTTTGTATTTAGATGATCTTGAAAATGCTCTAATAATAGAAGTGTATTCTGCTCTCCAAATTTAAAAAGTCAAAACCTACTATCTATAATTAAAAGTTAAAATAGAATTTTGTGAAACTTCTTTTTAAGTATTGACTTTTTAAAATATAAAGTATCATGTAATTAGAATAATTTGGGGAGGTTCTAATAACTGCCCTAAATAATTTCACTTTCAACAACAAAATCTTGTCTTGATATGTTTCTCGACTATTCTTTTTTGACAAAATCAATTAATATGACTTTTTGTATTTCCACGGTAGGTTTATTCATTTAAATTCACTAAGTTCATTTTTCAATTTCACTAAGTTCATTTTTCAATCAAAGGCACGATGTGTCTACAAATTAAGTGAGGATGGGACTTCTAGGAAGAACCCCTTTCTGATCTTAAACCTTGTTAAATCACCAATACAATAAATAAATAAATAAATCATATCGAGGTCCTAACTGTACTTCGATATGATGTATCCTTACCTTGGGAATTCATGTATAAGTCATCGAACAACATATTTATGATTTGATAAAATTTATTTATTAAAAATTATGTGTCGAACATCTTCCATGTACTTCCTATTGAATCAATTAATAATGCTATTTATAATTTCAGCATATCCAGAAGCATTGATGTGATACTTAGATTACTTTAATTAATTTATCATCTTAATATTCATCTTAAATGTAGGATTTAAGATGACGAATCAATTAATGTCATATCACGATGAGCACTACTTATAAATAGCAATACTCTGAATCAACACCAAAACAATAAAAATAAATAAATAAATAAAAATTCGCTTATTATAGCTATATCCTTTTAATATATACCAAACATGTCCTCAAGTATTAACTTCATACTGGTTCGGCTATTCCTTAATTTTTGATAGTATGCGGATTTGACAAACTGAAGTTTAAGAATTAAGTTATTTGTGTTGGAAATTGGTTTAAAACACGAGAAAAATAGGTTAAGAATCGAAAACCAAGCATTGGAAGTGTGACTTCATGTCAACCTCGACCAAAACGTAACCCGTTTATTTGTTCTTTGTCGCTTCGAAATGGGGGGCTCGGGGACGAAGCCCCCAAAAGAATAGGGATGGACTGAGCAACGCCCCACGTAGGGGCTCGATGGCAACGCCCCCCGAAAGAGAATTTTGATTTTCATGTATAACTAGTGTCCCAAAATTAATTTCGGATGAATGAGAAATTGTGGTCCAAAATTGGAAGGAAAATGTGGAAAATCGGATGACGCTGTCGCTCGAGCGATAGTGTCGTCGCTCGAGTGACAGTATCGTTCGCTCGAGCGACGCTCGAGCAAACAACGAGCGATGAGCTCACTGAAAGTGTCGCTCGAGCGACGTAGCAAACGGACAGCAGTTGAAAATCTGGAAATGCGCGACTATTGTGTTTTGGCTCGCATTACTTTGTCCACAACCCTTCAACATCTATAAATAAAACCCTAGGGACGTTTCAATCTTCACACCAATTATATACAATCATATAGCATTCATTTTCTCTTCTTTCTCAACAAAATTCTTCCATTCTTGTTGCATAAATTCTGGTTNTCTTGAGAGTTGATTGCCATAAATCGTAGGCACCATTGCGCGGCAAATTCGATTTAAGGACAACGTGTTCAACACTTGCCTCGACTTTGATATTATTACTGCTATATTGCAGATTTTTGAGGATTTATTTGGAGTCTATTTCCTATCGTTACTCTGTCGAAATTTCTATAGAATTTTAAAGGTAATTTGAAGAATTTCTCGACGTTGTTGGTCACTCCATACACGAAATTTTCCAACAATTTGTACACCCATTGTGTACACTTTGATTTACACCTCTATGTATAAAAATTTGGTCATTGATTGAAATAGGTAGTGTTAAAATCAACGCACCAAAATCTATCAAATTATATGGGTATAAATCAAAATGTCAACATTGATGCACATATAGTATAATTGTAAGTTTAATTATAGAATGAGTTTAATTATCGAACAAGTTAGAAGCCTTGCCCTAATCTCTATGCATGTGTACCTTTAAGTTTTCCACATTTTGCCTTCACTTTATTTGCCTTTTTGGGTATTGAACCTGATTAAAGGATTGCAGTCCAGAGACAATAGATATACAGAATATTATACATTGATTGCCTGCCCCTTGTTTCTGGAAACAACTCTTTTCGGACTATAACATAGATGGTGAAAAATCAAATTTGTCATTCACTCGATTCACCATAAGATTTTACAATAGTACTATTTGTAAGGTACTTACTCTTAACTTAAACAATCATTGTATAAGTACAGGATTTTTCAATTTTGGCAACAACAAAGCACAAGAAGATAGCTGTCTTTCTGTACAAAATCTGTGTAAAAAATCATGTACTTGAAGAATTATTCTAACTTAAAATCTCTTAAATCGGTTAATATTTTTAAATTCTACATCCATTGACTGTTCCGGTTATACGCCCTCCTTAAGTCATATGTTGTTTTTGCATTCTTTACTAAATAGTATTCCACCTCAACTTAGGGAGAGAGGTGGAATGAGATGGAAAACGTTTTTCGAGATCGAAATTTTATTTGTTTTACGTCAAAACAAAAAGAGTTGAGGATGATTTCGCCTACTGTGTCCTTTCTTAAGGAAAATGACTTTTTTTACCGCCACATTATAATTTATCAAGCCCTCTCTTCCTTCGGTTTGGTAGCCTATAAACAACCGTGCTACTTGGTTGGGGCCACGTGTGCCAAAGCATCTTATGGATAGGCAATTATGTTATACAAACAAGCTAAAAAATAGATCCAGAAATAGAAAAAACACATGTCGACACATTATTGAATTTATATTTTTTTATGGTTGTTAATGGTGGCAAACGAGCCGAGTGACTTATCGGCTCGTGGGCGGCTCTCGAGCACGAGTTGAGCAGGCTGCCTAGCCGAACGGGGCGAGCTTGACTTGTGGGCTCGTCCAAAGTGAATGGTATATTCTATTTTTTTCTTATAAAAAAAAAGGGTTTATCTTTTAAAAAAAAAATGAAGAATTCGCGAGCCGAATCTCGACTTGGCCCACACTCGACCCATTGGCCATTGCCATCTCTAGTGGTGGTTGTCCACTTGTCCGTGAATCAGTTCAATTATCATTACTATGGCTGGAAAAGTGAATAGAAAGGGTCCAGGTAACCCCCACGCCATACCGATTCAGCAGTGGTTTGAATTAATTTTGTCAGTGTGTTGGGGGCAATAAATTGCTGACAAAAGATAAGTATCAGAAAAACAGAAAACAGTAACTATATCAATTAATACAAACAAAAACTACAATGTTATCAGATGGCACAGCAAGAGAAACACTGTAGAGGAGCAAGAGCCACTAAAAGAAAATTAACTTCTAAAAATGAAAATGTGTCATAAAATCGCCAAGAAAGGGTCGTTTTAAAGACTTCTCTAGACAAATTTTCGTCCTCGAAATTTCTTGTTGTTAGCATTGACACCATCATCATGTATCTACATTAAACAATGACTGAAAAGCTAAAGCTTTGCTACCATTAATTCTAACGAAGAAAAATGGAAAGAAAAAGAAGAAACCAAGGGATTGTGACAGAAAGAACTAAACTTTTCTAGTTGAATTCTAAAACTAGCCATTAGAATCAATTGTAGCAAAGCTTTTTTACTTAATTATGAAGTGGATTTGGGCCCGTGTGTACTAATCTCTCATCTTCTTCAAATTGGAGTGGGCTTGTAGCTGCATTGAAAAACCTGGTTTTTCTACCTCTCGAACTACCCTTAATGTTCATCTCAGCAGAAGATAAACAAAGTCGACAAAAGATTAAGAAGAAGAAGCAAAGAAAGATAACAGAAACTCGTGGCGCAAACTGCAATCTTCTTCGACTTCTTGTTCTTTCTCCTTCGACTGAAACTGCCATTGCACCAAATAACAGAAGATTAAATTGCCAGCAATGCCTTAAAATTTTGTTAACCCTACTCAGAGAAAGAGAGAGAGGGACAGAGAATTGTATGCTCCTTATCTTAAGGATTTAGTCACATGAACCTGCTTGACCCTTGATTCCTGGAACCTTCTTATATATATCTTATTAGTTTCCCTTCTGAATCTTAGAAGTTTGGAATATTTTGATGAGCCCTATTTTGATATGCATGTTAGTTTTTGGCATCTTTGTACTGTATATATAAACATATATATAGCCCCTGTTTTAGGCCCTTCATGTGAAAATGCATTATCCTCCAAATTCATTTTAAATTGCGCATTTTTTCAATAAAACAATTTTATATATAAATTCAAAATTTTTTCTTACTTTTAACTACACATTCTTTAAAAATTCAATATTACAAAATACATTCTTTCAAAAAATGGGGCTCAAACACACTCATAGTTTTTGTGCTTGGAGAAAGAATGGTGGGAGAGTATTAATAGCCGTTTTCTGCAGAATAATTTTAGCTTTTGAATCTACAAATGGAGGGCTTAATTTGGTTCCAATATACTTACTTTCTTGTACATTGTACACGTGAATCATCCTACTTAAAAGTTTAAGATGTTTGCGCGAGAATATTTGTATTCATTTAAATCTTATGGTCTTCAACATACTGTGCATATAAAATTTATATATTTTATTAAATGTCTAAAACGTGAACAATTTTTATAAATGATTAACTACGATACTTGGATCTAGGTCTTGTGTCTAACTCTAGTATGGTTAAAAATCTCAATTGCTACTTTAACTCTAACGTCATTTTTCCTTTTAACTTTATAAGATTTAAATAGTCATTGTACCTTTAACGCTGTTTTTCATCAATCCTTCTCTTCCTTTTGTATGAAAATTAACAATTTCGATGACGTGACAAATATAATTGTCAATTTTTGAATGATCAACGGTAAAGTTAGCATACAACACTAAAAAGTTCAATGAATGTAGGAGACAACTTTGGTTCGGAAATAATTTTGAAAGCTATTATTAAAAATCTAAAGTGGAGTGTTTGTTGGAAAAAAAATGTTAGAAGTACCTTGTTTCTTTTACCCGCCTTTAATACCGTTTTAACCACCTCATTAGAAGTTGAATTGCTGAGTTAAAATGTGCTTAATGATTTAAATCTTTTGTAAGTATTGGTTGGAAGTTGGTGTGTGAGATGGCAACACCCTAACACCCTTGAAGTTACTATCTTGTTTATTATATTACATAGATTAGATATCTGGCCTTACCAAAATCCCTTTTTCTGTTTTCAGTCAAGCCATCAAGTTAGAGTTTGACTTTTTTCAGAATGGGCCCACCTAAGAGTGTGTGTGTGTGAGAGAGAGAGAGAGATGCTAAATTCTTTACAGAACAGGTACAATTTTGCAATAGACACATTAATTGCAATATAATGTACAGCTATTTGTGTCTGAATACCATTTGCCTCTTCTTAAAAGTTTAAACCATAAAATTAGGAAAAAGGTTTCCTTACCAAAAATAGTCAAATAGAATTCAGAGTTTAACTTTCTTCAAGTTCCGAGCTGTCTTAATAAATAAAACAAAATTTACTGTAAAGATTTGCAATGGGTGAGATATGTTTCATTCCCAAGAAATCGATAAAGGAATACAGAACGTTGTCCAACGAGTGTATCTCTAATAAACTTTCTATTTTTAAAGTGCATTTTTTATCATTTGAACAACATCTTTAGAGAATTAAAATTTTGAAGTGCTCCGACAAACTCTTTATATTTAACACTTAAATTTACTATTCTCAAAAACTTTTTATTATTTTTTATCTTTTATTTTAACTAACTTTTCTTTAGATTATTTTTTTATTTTCCTACATAAAAAATTAAAATATTTAAATACATTTAAATATAAAGATTGAGTTTGGCTCTCCAAATTGGTTTTGCTTGTGGTGCATCAGGGTGTATCTAAGGGGTTACACCCCCCTCACATGGGGTGAGACCCACTTAGATATACATCTTTTGATATACCACTAGCAAAATCTCTCCAAATTTGGAGAACCAAACATGCACTCTAAGTTAAAATATTAATTTAAATAATCTATTGAAGTATGATTTTAAAAGTTGACTCTTTAAAATAGAGAGCATCTCATGTTTAAAGAGTCTCTTGAAGATACTCTAACTACTTTAAAAAACTAAGAAAACTCATTCATTTAAATACACCCAGAGGATATGAATGCCCGTATCAGTATATAGAACGCTCCTTGGTGTGCAAACCCATTTCCTCTTTACTAATAGAGTTCTGTTACACAAATAGGGTGAGTGATTGTGGTTTAAAACAAGGTGACACATGTCAACATTTCATTGTGCAGAAAAAAGGAACCACACAGGTTCTGCTAACACGGCAACTGTCAAAAACCGTAACCCTATTCAATCAACATTATTCTTACTAATATAAAACTTCCCCCCATCTATCATAGGGGTCAGCTGGCCCCGGCAATACTAGGGCCTACGTGGTCCTGGTATTGTAGCATGATTATTCTAAGTTTGACTTCTCAGTATATCAATTCTTGTAACAAATAACAAGACTTCATACGTGCGACATCACATTTGAATGTCTTGATATTTGTTAAGAAGAGTTTACATGCAATCATTCCATGTATGAAGTGCAAATGCATACAATAACAGCTAAACATGGATGAGACAAAACCATGAGCAATTTGATAGTAATTTAATACAGTCAAAGAGCTATCATGTGCTTTCCAATAATAAATGAAGATTTTTCTAGGACTAGAATTGAGCTAACATTTAGCTAATTCATGTTTAGGTCAAAATGGAACTTTCTCACTCATGTAGCTAGGGTTTTCAATATTTTTTGACAAATTAAACCATCTTCAATAAGTGAAATGTATTAGTCATGTGCCCTCATGTTGAATAGTAAGGTGATACACATAAATTAATATTGAGAATGAAATAATGATTATTGGGCCGGGTGATAAAAACATGGATACACACTCATCTGTATTTATACGTGGAAAGAAAGAAAGTACCTTTTGTCCATTACAAAATATTGCATCCACTTCAGGCTTTGGCATTAGCAATCGTGTGGTTTGTTACCTCTCTCTATATATATATAGAGCACTTTGAATCTACCTAGAGTTTAGCGACATGGCTAAAAGATGACTCAACTCTAATGAATAAGGATAGAGAAATTTTGACTCATCTCATCATTCTCGTCGATCGATCTGTTAATCAAAACTTTAGTGACAAGTAGTTTTGATAGTCATTGAGTCACAAGTACTTTGACTCCAAAATATTGTTAGAGTTAACGCCTTGATAGTGTACATATTTTCTTTTATTTCTTCCCCCACTTATTATAGGGGGCCAACGGCCCCTGTAACGTAGTTCGTACATATAGCAGTCTTCTATGAATAAAGTGTGACTGTTTATTTTATTCTGAAATATCATTCTATCAACTGATTAGGTAATGTCTTATTTTAGCCATAGAAGTAGTAACTTATAAATAAAGACACTAATGCATATGGAACATAAATAAGCAAAAGGGACGTTAAATTATTTAAATTTCATTGGATTTGTTAGGCCTCTTCTGAAAAGGTTCAAGATAGTCACCTACGTGACAGTCACAATAAAATTTACAAGGTCCACACTCCATGTCACCTCCTACTTGGACAAGCCGAAGTACTTGGGTAGCTGAGGTGATGGACTACTTCTGCCGAGGTGCCATAACGAAGCCGACTCTCTATGGCCAAGTTAAAGTGCCCTGGAACATTGCAAGGAGAATGTGCAAAGCTTCTAGCCTCCATACTCATGGAATGCATCTTCAATGTCACATCTTTCAAAGAGATCTTTCGTACAGATCTGCCATGGCTCCTTTATGTGAAACTCACTGCAATGGATACTTTAAGGTCAAATTATCAATCTACATATCATAGGTCAAACATAAGCCACAGGATGGCAGCTTTTCAAACTCTTTAATCACCCCATAAGTGTGCCTAGCCTATAATTGGTCACTTGACTTGTTGGCCGTCAAGTTGATGCCATGTATCCTTCCATACAACGGTCAATATTATACTACTTCTACTATAAAAGTTCACACATTATGACATTCAAAGATAACACAAAATAGTCTTGCTCTCTCTCTGTATTTACTTGATACTCTCCAAATCCGGTTCCTTGATACTTAGTGGCTCATATCTCTAGCACGTCCCACACCTCCCTCACTCAAGTACTAACTGACTTGACCGTCGAAGTGCATACGGTCGCCTCCCCCCACTTTGAAGAAGGCCACGTATGACTTACAAATTGTCCAAGTGTGACCAAAGACTTATTTGGATGAGAGAGGACTCTTGGACACACCATCGATATATTTTTTTTAGGTCAACAAATTGACTTCGTCTATGGAAAATCACACTACAGCCATGAACATCCCATGGAAAAAGGTTGTTGAAAAAAGTGCTTCAATTTTCCCCTTGAAGAAATGTTTTACTCTTGAATAAAGAATATATAGAAGATCCAAAGAAAGGCAATTTGAAGTCTTATTAAGTGCTTTGGGTGTATATACTCCTTGAAAAAATGAGTATTTTGAGATAAAATTCTAGTCAAAAGACCATCTCTTTGAAAAAACGAGGTTTTTTGCTCAAAAAATGACTCAAGTAATGAAGAAACTTCACATAGGATGAGCGGGCCCAGAAGAAGGGATCCGCGGAGGACATCCCCAGAAGATCACTATGAACCCTACCATAAACACAGACGAGGTGGAATTAGGGTCACACCTTAACTCATTCGAAAAGTGGCCACCATGGCGGCCAATATGAAAGGCATCACTCGACAAAATGCTACTATACAGCAACTCCTCATGCAAATGCAAGGTCAG
>CAIGRP010125354.1:0-34581 GCA_903798385.1 Fraxinus cuspidata | reverse complement strand
AAAAAAAAAAAAAAAAAAAACCACTTTAATCTTAAACTTGTACAATAGCGGTAAAACGTTAGATGTATTATAAAGAAAAAGAAATTAAAATTTTGCTCAATATTACATAATAAAACAACACATCTCTATAGTGTATGGATGGATTATACTTTGTTGAAAAATTGGTTTTAATTAATTGGTTTGACCAACTTTTAACCAATTATTTTAGTGTATCCCGTTAGTGAGGTGTGGTAGGTATTCTTAATAGCAGACCACCTATACAAGTGTGAAGTGATGCCGCTTCTATAAGAATGTTTCAAAAGTTTGAATTCTATAAAACACTTGTGAAATTTAAGAATTGTTCAGTGCCGAAATAAACATGATAGTGAGAACTCGAAAATGTTAGGAATGTTATTCTGTTGATACTATTGTCTTGGTTTACACCAACGGTTGAAAGTTCAAGACACTGCATTTACTGATTAGTCAAGTAAATCTGATAGTATTTTACTACGGAAGGTTTAAACCCATAAGATACCTATCCAGATGCAATAACATTCAACCTGATTTCTCTATGGGGTTTGTAAAGTCTATTGCATTGATTTCCATTCATGTGGGGATTGTTAGAAAATTGGTTTTAATCAGTTCTTTTGCCCAATTATTTTAGTGGATTCGTTAGTTAGATAAAAGATTTCTTTATTTAGTCGAGTGCATTCTACTCCACGAGTAAATTAATATAATGTATTTATTTTCTCGAACCCAATTTATGGTGAATGAGAAGTAAATGCAAATGATGAAAATTTGAAAATGAAATAAATTGGGAATAAAAATTAGTGGTAAATTTGAAAATAACAATCCTACATAGGAAAACTAGAAGAATATAAACCATTTTACATTGCTCGAGTTTGGAACTTGGGTTTGGGCCCCTATGGGTGCCGATAGTTTTTAAAGGGAATGGGACCTACATGCTAATAGGTTAAGCTAAAGTTGCGTCTCCGCCACTCGTCCAACCGGACGACTTGGCCTGGTTTGGGTTTGAGCCAAGTTGGTATATATTTTTCGGTAAAATAATATTTGAATTATATTATTTTATTATTATTTAAAATAATATATTTATTTTGTATTATTTATTTCTCCTAATTTTCTATACGAGACACGTGGTATCTTCTAAAAACTGACAGTTGAACAGTTGAACGGTATGTCCAAATGGGTTGTGTATGTTTAAGGCATAACTTTTCGGCGTTATGTCTTTTAGACACGACTTTTCAACTTTTATATAAAGGTCATCATACCCCAAATTTTATTCATTATAAATCAATTCTGATTTCTCTCTCTTACAAATTATATTCATTCATTCCTGCATTATTCCATATTTTATATTTTGGTTTCGAATATTATTTTTGTACATGTTAGTCCTCCAGTTTTAGAGAGATCAAAAACTTTTGTAGGTTCGTGGAGTCTTGTAATTTAGAGTACTACTATTACAAGTCGAGGTTGTTGTATCGTGGGAGACGAGTGCCGAAAGACCGTCAACACCAGTGCGATGTATTATCGTCTTAAGAAAAAAGAGTTGAACTCTTGCCTCGACCAATATTGTTTTATTCCGTTCATTTTGAAAGTCGGTATTTTGCCCACCCGTTTATTCACCACAAAAGATTATTTTAAATTATTGCACGATAAAATCATTATTTGCCTACAATCTTAAAATGATAATGACAAGTAATACTACATATGTCGTACCCCCTAACAGTGCTCAAGGGGAAAAATCGGAAAAATTCATGGGAGTTGATTTTAAAAGATGGCAACTGAAAATGTTTTTTTTATCTCACAACTCTGAATTTGATAAAATTTTTGAGTGAAGATGCTTCAACTGTTGAGGAAGAGAAAATAGATTCTAAAAAACGAGCAGCATTTGATGCATGAAGTTATAGTGACTTCTTGTACAAGAACTACATTCTCAATTACCTTGACAACACAATATACAGCGTATACAATTTGGTTAAGACACAGTGGGAATCTTTGGAAAAGAAGTACAAAACGTAAGATGCCAGATTGAAGAAATTAGTTGTAGGGAAATTCCTGGCCTTCAAAATGGTAAATTCTAAAACAGTGATAGATCAAGTCCAAGAGCTACAATTTATCTTACACGAGATACATGCAGAATATATGAAGTTCTGTGAGTCGTTTCAGGTTGCTGAGATTATCGAAAATTATCACCAATGTGGACAGATGTCAATAACTACCTGAAACATAAATGCGAGGAAAAAGACTTGAAGATTTGATTGTAAGATTGAGAATTGAGGAAGATAATCGAAATTTTGAAAAGAAATCTGGAAAGTTGCAAATTGAGGTTAAAGTCAATTTGGTGGAACCAAATATTAGCAAGAAAAGGAAGCACTCGGGTAATGGCAAACAAAATAGCATGGCCAAAAAATTCAAAGGAGATTGCTATAACTGTGGTAAACTTTGTCACATCGCAAAGGAATGTCGATAGAAAAAATAAAACAAAAAGGACAAAGTACACTTGACCGAGGAAGACAAATAATCTAACGGTGTGTCTAAACTAATACTCTCAACTATTGTATGTGAAGCAAACATGGTGGACAATCCGAGAGAATGGTTTGTAGACACTGGCGCTACACATTACATTTGTGTAGATAGGGAGATGTTTTCATCTTACACTCATATCGATGGATACAATTATTCATGAGCAACTCAGCAACATCAAAAGTTGTTGCTCTGGGTAAAGTAGTGCAGAAGATGACATGGGAGAAAGAAGTAACACTCATCGATGTGCTGCATATTCCCGATATTCGCAAAAACTTAATATTTGGAGCTTTGTTAAGCAAATTAAGCAAAAATTGGTTTAGGGTAGTATTTGAGTTTGACAAGTTTGTACTCACAAAAAATGACATGTTTGAAGGGAAGGGGTGCTTAGCCAATGTGCTATTCAAAATGAATGTAATGCCTATACTTCGTAATTTTGATATTAATAAAAATAAATCTTCTACTTACTTGATTGAGTTTTCTAACTTATGGCATGATAGGTTAGGATCATTGATCAAAATTATTGGTGCGAAACATGTGTAGATGCTAAATTAGTCAAAACATCGTTTCATTCAGTTGAAAGGAATTCGAATCCTCTAAAACTAACTCATAGTGATATTTGCGATTTAAAATTTGTGCAAACTAGAGAAGGTAAAAAGTATTTTATTACTTCTATAGATAATTGCATAAGGTACTATTATGTTTATTTGCTAAGGAGTAAAGATGAGACTTTGGAAGCATTTAAGCAGTATAAGAATGAGGTTGAGAAATTAACTTAACAAACAAATAAAAGTTGTTCTTAGTGACATATGTGGAGAATATGGAACACCGTTTGAAGAATTTTGGGATTATGCATCAAACTACATCTTCTTATTCACCTTAGTCGAATTGTATTGTGGAATGCAAAAATCGTACCTTGAAAGAAATGATGAACGCTATGTTGATTAGTTCTAGTTTACCTCAGAATTTGTAAAGAGAAGCAATTCTCTCAGCTAACCACATTTTAAATAAATTACCATACAAAACTCCTTATGAGTTGTGGAAATGTCAAAACCTTCGTACAAATACTTAAAAGTGTGGGGGTGTTTTGTTAAGGTAAAATTACCAAAGCCAAAACAAGTTAAAATAGATAAAACCATCGATTGCACATCCACCGGATATGCTAATAAGAGTAGTGCTTATTGGTTCCTCATACATAAGTCTAACATTACGGATGTACATGAAAATACTACCATTGAATTAAGGAATGCTGTATTTTTTGAGGACATTTCCTTGTAAGGATAGGAGAGAAATAAGTTTGCAAAAACGAAATTATGATACTACAATTGGTAATCATTAAAGTGATGAGGAATCAAGACGAAGCAAAAGGACCAAAATATATACATCTCTTGGTCCAGATTTTTTGACTTATTTGTTAGAAAATGAACCTAGGACATTCAATGAAGCAAAGTTTAGTCCAAAAGCTCCATTGTGAAAAGAGGCTATCAATAGTAAAATTGATTCTATTATGCAGAATTATACCTAAGAGTTGGTAGATCTCCCACCTGGTTACAAACCGTTAGGTTGTAAATGAATTTTCAAATTAAAATTGAAGATTGATGGATCAATTGATAAATATAAGACCAGATTGGTAGCTAAAGGATTTAAACAAAAACAAGGTCTTGATTTTTCGATACATACGCACATGTGATAAGGATAACATCTATTAGAGTATCAATTGCAATCGCAGCATTGCATAATTTGGAAATTCATCGGATGGACGTCAAAATAGCTTTCTTAAACGGTGAGTTAGAAGAAGAAATTTACATAGTACAACCTGAGGGGTTCATTGCTCCTGAACAGGAGAAAAATGTGTGTAGGCTCGTTAAGCCGTTATACGAAGTAAAGCAAGCGCCAAAACTATAGCATCTAAAATTTGAAAAAACTATGTTGTCAAATGATTTTAAGATTAGATAGTGTATAAATGTGTTTATATATGTAATCATATGTCTATATGTTGATAACATGCTAATTATGTGTAGTAATTGTGATATCATAACAATTACCAAGAAAATATTGACAAAACATTTTAACATGAAATATATAGGTATTGCAGATGTAATATTAGGAATTAAAATCCTTAAGACATCTGAGGGACTTATTATATCTCAATCTCACTATATTGAGACTGTACTTAAGAAGTTTTATATATAAATGAAGGAAGTCCAGTTAAAACTCCAATAGACTTAAATCAACATTTGGCCAAACGTAAAGGCGGACATGTATCTCAATTGGAGTACTCTCGGATAATAGACAGTCTAATGTGTATTACAAACTGTACTCGTCCGGATATTACGTACGCAGTAAACAAGTTTAGTAGATTTACAAGCAACCCAAATAATGATCATTGAAAGGTACTGGTAATGGTTCTTAGATATCTACGATACACCTCAAATATTTGATTACATTATACTAGATATCCAACTATGTTAGAAGGATACCGTGATACTGATTGGATATCAGATACAAAAGAATCAAAATCCACTAGTGATTATGTTTTTACCATTGGTGGCACGGTCATATCTTGAAAATCTTCTAAACAAACATGTATAACTCGATCCATGATGGAATCTGAGTTCATAGCTTTAGATAAAGTTAGAGAGGAAGATGAATAAATTCATAATTTTTTAGAGGATATTCCATGTTGGCCTAAACTCATGCCTATAATTAGTATGCATTGTGATAGTCAGTCAAGTATCGGTAGAGCACAAAGTAGTATGTATAATGGTAAGTCTCTACATATTCGTCGAAAACATAATACAATTAAGCAGTTGATCTCAAATTGTGTTATTTCCATGTATTATGTAAAGTTTAGAGAAAATCTCGCGGCTCCGCTTACCAAATGCTTACCAAAAGATCAAGTATACTGCTTATCAAGGAAAATGTGCTTAAAGCCTACTACGTAAAGATTTTGTAATAGTAACCCAAACTCGCTGACTGGAGATCTCAAAATCTTGATTCAATTGGACAAGTAAGTTTTGAAAATTCAAAGAGCATTTTGGAGTTAACTCTTATCCATTCCCACGATAAGAAAAGTGATATCTACAGAAAGTTTTAGATAAATTTATACTTTTAATGATTCCCATATTTAGGACATTTTAAGTGGGGTATGACTTGTACTCTTAATAGATCATCTATATAAGTGTGGAGCATGGTCGCTTCTATGAGAATGTTTCAAAGGCTTGAATTCTCTAAAACACTTACGAAAGCTAAGAATTGTTCAACGCCAAAAGGAACACAATAGTGAGAACTTGAAAATGTTAGGGAGGTTATTGTGTTGATATTATTGTCTTGATTTACACCAACGACTGAGAGTTCAAGATATCGCGTTTACTGATTAGCCAAGTAAATCTGATAGTATTCTACTACGGAAGGTTCAAACCTATAAGGTACATATCCGGATGTAATAACATTCTGTCCGATCTCTCTATTGGGTCTGCATAGTCTATTGCATTAATTTTCATTCATGTGGAGAGTGTTGGAAAATTGGCTTTAATTAATTGTTTTGACCAACACCAATTATTTTATTGGGTCCCGTTAGTTGGACAAAAGATTTATTTGACCGAATGTATTCTTCTTAATGAGTAGATTAAAAATGTATTTATTTTTCTCAAAACCAATTTAGGGTGAATGAGTAATTAAGGTTCGAAGATGATCACTTGAAATTGAAATAAATTAGGAATCAAAATTGGAGGAAAATTGAAAAATGACAATCTCACATAGGAAAACTAAAAGAATAGAAACCACTTTATATCGCTCAAGTTTGGAACATAGTTTGGGGCCCAAGGGGTACCATAGTTTTTTAAGGGGAAATGACATACATGATAGTAGTTGAGTCAAAGTCTACACGTGTGCGCCGTCGTCTCCAACCGATAGATCGATCGGCTCGGTCCGGGTCATGGGTCGTAGACTTGAGCCAAGTTGGTATATATTTTTTGGTAAAACAATATTTGAATTATATTATTCTATTATTATTTAAAATAATATATTTATTTATATTATTTATTTCCCCGAATTTTTTGTACGCAACATTTTCTAAAAATTGGTGGTTGAACTGCCCGTTCAAACGGATATAAAGGCCCGCTTACTCCAATTTTATTCATTCACAATCAATTTTGATTTTTTTTCTTGTAAATTATATTCCTTCCTTCTTGCATTATTTCATTTTTTTTTTATTTCGGTCTCGAATATTATTTTCGTGCATTTTAACTCTCCAGTTTTAAATAGATAAAAAATATTAGTAGGTTCGTCGGATGTTATAATTTGGAGTGCTACTATTATAAGTCGAGATTGTTATATCTTTGGGGACAAATGCTAAATGACCGTTAGCATCAGTGCATGGTATTATTATTTTAAGAAAAAAGAGTTGAACTCTTGTCTGAACCATTATCGTTTTATTCCATTTATTTTGAAAGTCGGTATTCTGCCCAATCGTTTATTCACCGCAAAAGATTATTTTAAATTATTGTACGAGAAAACCATTATTTGCCAACATTCTTTACATAATCATAGTTATTATTTTATTATTTTTTTAAAGGGGGAGTGGAAGGGACGAAAGATACGAATTTCTGAATTCTTGACTTTGATTGTAGAAATATTAAAATATCATTCTTAACTAACTACGATTGACAATTATAGTCATATTTTATTTTGGCAAGAATTATAGTCCTATTTTTTTTTTTTTTTTGATACCCAGGTATACACCTTCGGCTATTAATCCTGAGGTCTACGCCTCGGCCCCTCAAGACGCAAACCAGGTAAATCGCGGGATGTGCCCCAAACTGGTAGGGGTCCAGAGCCCCCACACTGATCTGCCAAAGTGCCGAGCGAGTCAACACTTGTTGCACCTTGCCTTTCAGGAGAACTCTTGCCTTCCAGGATAAATACTGCCTTCCAAGAGAGAGCTTGCCTTCCAAGAGCCCCATGAATTGAACTCGCGACCTCTGAACTGCAAGCAACTAAAAGCCTCGTCCTTTGCCAGTTGGGATGTGCCCCGGGGGGCATAGTCCTATTTGGATACAACGTGAATCGTGGTGTATGGATTTATTTATCATAATAAAAAAATCTTCAAAGTTCAGTAAAAACCATATTAATATGTAACTAGTTTCAATTTCTTAAAGTTAATAAAATTGTTTTTGGAACCGATTTGTTAATTTTATAATAATGATTCTTCTAGTTAGAAGGAATTTTAGAGGATGTTGACGAAATGTGACTTCATCTGAAAACTCTTCCGAAAGAAGAAGCTAGTTTCTAAACATCAATTCAAATAGCTTATTGATCATGAAATTCTTCTACAAAAAGTAGAAGCAAAACGAAAAATTAGAAAGTAGTGTGTAAGTTAAGTAAAAAGAAAAAAAATGAAGGGTTTTGGTTATCATGCATATATGTGTAGTAATAGTCTAGGAAAAATGATTTTAGTCAATTAACTCACGATCCATTGAAAGTTGAAACAAACAAATACAAACAACCGTTATATTATTGTTTATTAACTAAATATCCATATATATTGCGATTAAGTGAGATTTGATGGGGAAGCAGGAAGTCAAAGATAAGTAATTAGTCAATTAATTTTGCTTTAATGAGAGGCAACATTTTTTACTAATGATCATGCACCCGTGACTAGTTTTTTATGTTTTATTTTTACTTTTAAAACCCCCGTGAGTAGATTTTGTGGACCTCCCTTAGCTCCACACGTGAAGATATGGTACTAATAAGCTTACAGCTTAACTAATTATAATTATCAACTCCTTAAAGTCTTCCGTGGCTGAGAAAAAATATAAATAAAAAATAAACAAAGAATTAGAAACAAAGTAGAGCATTAGTAATAGTGCATGTTTGGCTAAGCTCAAGTTTACAGTTTTTTTTGAGTGAAAAACCAATGTTTCAAATTGTAGTTGACAAAATCGCCTGCTACCTACTCTCCCTTCCCCCATTGGTGCAACTAGAGGAGTGGGATCCGAGGACGGAGGGATGTGGTGGGGTTCCGCAAGGTAGGCCCCACTATCTTTCTTTGCTAGCGTAGCTCTCACGACAATTTTTCTTTTTTCAACGCCTCCTAATTTCCAAGAATTAGTCACTGCCTCTGTATCCCTACCTCCTTTTGTAGCCAAACATACTCTAAATATAAGTCACAGCGTAAAGACATCTAAAATAGCACTCATTAAGCCCATCTCCATACCACAAGAGACTCGCGAAATTTTATCACAAAAAAGAAAGGTTAGTGTGAGCAACCAACATACTCTCAAAGATTATCTTATGATTAGCGTTTCTTATGAGTGGTATAATCCATACTTAAAATTCATGGGCATCCATGAAATTGAAGCTATAGCAAGAGTTAATTCATGGCGGATTGGCTAAAGCTAATTTGCTCTAAAGAACTAATTATGTTGGGATAGCTCTCAAAAAATCCAAGCAAAGAACATTATCTTAGTGCGTGCTAGAATACACATCGGACTATTTGATCACATAAGAAAGGGGTTGTAATAAATGAAAAGTCGAAAACATTAAGCGGTTCCCTAGTTTATCACGTTGCTATGACACAAAATTTGGTATAACAAAACCATGTTTGGGATGCGTTTATAAACGGTTAAATCATAAATAGATATAAATGAATTGTTCATAAGTGTGTAGTACTTGTAGATTCTATAAAATGTAAGAATAAAAATGTGATTGACCAATTATAAACTGTTTATAAACATTAGCCTAAGATATGTATTCATGACAAAAAATGACGGACAATTTGAGATCAATATAAAGAGATTTTTAAGATTATGGTATTGCATGAAAATTTGCTTCATGTAATTACAGTGAATTGATTCAGCTAGAGCTTTTTGGCCCGACTTTTACCCTTACATATGTGACCAGACTAGAGCTTGTCTCCCTTATCATGTCAAACTATAGTGGTCGACTTAGACACGTCTGTCATCACCCTATATGGAGAGATTTGATTGGTTGAGGAGTTTGATGGTGGTGTGACTATTGGCTTGCCCTTTGGCATATCATTACTCTCTTCAGATTGGCTGTCAAGAGTGGTGCGTCGTCCAAGGGGAACACCTATGCAAACATGTAATGATGATATTTTTGGACGATGTCTCCCATGGGTGGGTCTTATGGGTCAACCATTTATGCTGGCTTGTTGATCTTTCCTCACGAATAAGTTCTTTTGATCATTTTAAAGTGAATCCACAAGAGATCCAACGTGAAAGTTTAGATCACCACGCATCTCATGCATTGAATTCTATATCCTAATATAGCCTCTACAAGTTTCGGTAGAAAAAATTGTCATTTTATAATTGTTTCTCTGTACAATTTTGGACATTTTCTTCATCTTATTCCACTATAAAAAGGCCTACTTTACACCTTAATCTTCAAACCATCTTGTTAACAAAGATATTTGATCCAAATTCCAAATCAAGCTTTGAGAACTGAAAAATGAGTTCCCACACTCCAGCCAAAGCCACCCTTTTTCTTGCAATGAACCTCCTCTGCTTTGTTTTAACCACCGCATGTGGAGGAAGAACCTGCGGCAACCCTTTACCACCGGTTGCCGGTGGCGGACCTGGTGGTCGGTCGGCAACTTGTCCTAGGGATGCCTTAAAACTAGGCGTCTGCGCCAATCTATTAGGAGGATTGGTGGGAGTGGTTGTTGGCAACCCTCCCACCACCCCTTGCTGCTCCTTGCTGGCGGGGTTGGCCGACCTCGAGGCTGCGATTTGCCTTTGCACCGCCATTAGAGCCAACGTGCTTGGAATCAATCTGAATATCCCAATTTCTCTCAGTCTACTTCTCAATGTGTGTGGAAGGACTCCTCCTACTGGCTTCACTTGTGCTTGATTCACCTGTCTTTTCTTAATTTCTACGAATGAGACATGATCTCATAATATTGCAATGTGTTAAACTTAAGAAAATAAAATGTGTTATGTTCAACTTGTGTTGTGTTTTATTTGCATGTAATTGTATTTGTGTTCTTTATTACCATTCCTCTAAAAATATAAATAAATATATGGTTTTCTTTAATAAGTATATTGGCCAACGCCCACTATCATTTGGATTCTAGATAGGTAAGATAGAATTACTTTTTTTTTTTTTTTTTGTATACACAGTTGCAAACTTCAACCAAAAAAAATAATTCAATTACAGGCTATAATATGATATCCCTTGTGCTACAAAAATTGAACGGCTAGCGGTTAAAGTTTAATATAATTCTTAGTTTAAATTTGAAATTTATCAAATTCTCTGTTCCCCAAACCTATCGAGCCCAAACTTTTCCCCTTCTTTGGACCAAACCTGGCCTAGTCAACTGCCCAAGTGTCTGTGTCAGCACCCTCTTAGACCCCATTTAAAGCCCAACTAAACTAGACAGGAATCCACCATTTACGGCCCAATTCACTTTGATCCACCAGCCATTGAGTAAGGAAAACTTTCGAATGAATGCGACAACATGTGTGTTTATAAAATCATAGGCTTCCATGAAATCAAATATATAGGCATCATCCGTTCTTTGTGACGTACGCATCAGATTATTTGATCTGGAAAAAAATGTTTAAATGAAAAGTCTAAAGTACGATGCTTATTGGCATGAAAAGTTTAAAAATGCAAATCAAATTCCTAATCATTGAAATTTCACACGACAAGCATCTCTTGCATTGAGTTCTATATATCCTAGGTCTACTCTCTAGGCTTCGCTTAAAAAAGATAGTAATTTTAGTGACTATTGTAACTCTTATATATGATAAATACCCATTACAATAATAATAATAATAATAATAATAATAGTAGTAGTAGTAGTAGTAGTAATAATAATAATAATAATAATAATAATAATAATAATAATAATAATAATAATAATAATAATAATTTCACAAGTTACAATTACAAGAGTTACAAATAGATTATTAGTATTTATGTATAAGTTACAAAATTATGACTAAGAAAAACAATATTATGAGAAGATTTAATAAAAATATAATTTTTGTTCTGTCGAATAAGATAGTAATTTTAAAAGTTTTTCTGTTCAATCTAATTCTACTTTAAAAAGGTCTACTTTAATCGTCAATCTTCAAACCATCTCGTTAACAAAAATATTGATCCATAACAATCATTGAGAACTGAAAAATGGGTTCCAAAACTCAAGCCATAACATGCAGCAACCCTTCACCACCAACTCTGCCACCGCTGATCAGTGGTGGTCAATCGGTAACTTGTCCAAGAGATGCCTTAAAACTAGGCATCTGCTCCAATTTATTAGGAGGATTGATTGGAGACCCTCCCACCACCCCTTGCTGCACCTTCCTGGCGGGGACTCGAGGCAGCAGTTTGCCTTTGCACCGCCATTAGAGCCAACGTGCTAGGCATCAATTTGAATGTACAAGTTTCGCTCAATGTACTTCTCTATCTGTGTGGAAGAACTCCTCCAACTGGTTTCACTTGTGCCTGATTAAACAATCTTCTCTTAGACATGATGTTGAATTTGTGCAATGTTTTATTTGTACGTAACTGGAATTGTTCTTTGTTACCATGCATTGCTATCAAAATATAATTATAAATGAAGTGTTTTGTCTAATGAACAAATTTTAAAGATAATCTATTCACCTTTTTTGTCCTTCTGTTTTTTGCAAAATGTTACGGCTAAATTACTTTTGTTGACCTCATTTCTCGCAAGGATGACGTGGCCAACACATTCAGTTCCACTCATATAATGCGTAGACTCTTTTGGTCAAAGTGTATTATCTATGCGGTTTACTTCTAAAGAGATTGTCTTGGCGTGGAGTATTGTGCGTTGGTTGAACTTGTGCCCTTTTGATCTTCTTCAGTTGGGGTAAAGATTACGTAGCACAAAATTTGTGCCAATTAGGCCTTGTTTGATTGCCACATTTTTTATGGAAAATGTCACGTCCGAGAAAAAACGAATTTCATTTTGGCCGTTTGATTGCAACGTGGAAATGGAAATCGAATTCCAAGTTACAACCACTCAAAACTACATTTTCTTTGTTTTCATGGAAAATGAATTCATATGGATTTGATGGGTTTATATTTTCCAATTAACATGGCATTAAAATTCCTTTCCATATTTGCCTATTAAACGTACCCTTAGTTTAAGAACTCAGGTCAGATTTTTTTCTTGGACAGGGTTGTTTTTTTTTGTTTTTTTTTTTGGGACACTGACTACATGGAAATATAAAAGCAAAAAATTAAAAAAAGTTCCAAAATGGATCCGAACTAAGTTGACGTCTATGCAGTTGAATTTTCATTATCCACCCAATTAATTATTGACACATCATTTTAAATTAGTATGTCATCAATTTGGTGTGTTGCAGTGAAGTTAATAAAGGTAAATTTGAGATGACATGTTAATTTAAAAATGACGTGTTAATAATTAATTAGGTGAATAACAAGTTAGACAACAAAAATTGGATAATGAATCTCAACTCATTTGAATGGTCATGTCCACCTCTTCCATAGTTATACGTGTTGTAGCAAGTTTGAAATAAAAATTAATTAAATTAACTGCAAAAATTAGACTAAAAAATAATATAATACTACTAGGAATTAGCAAGTAGTAGTCAGAGTTAAAATAATTTTAAAAGTGTATTTATGAATTAAATATGAAATTCATCAAAATAAACTATAATTTCTATCTCGTTTCTAAACTTTAACGGTTTTTTTTTTTCTCAAAATTAGCTTTCCTATTGTCGTACTGTATCACATTTTCCATTTCTATTTTCGCCAAGTTACTCAATGGTCATGATCAATAAGGGATTTGAAACTTTTCTCCAATCACAATAAAGAAAATTCCCGTGTTGTTTACCCTTTCCTCCCCCACTATCGATTAACTATCACAATCACTACTTTAGAGTTGAAACTGTACGAAGACACCACCATATTGCAGATTTGATTCCAGATCTCTCCATCGATTGACCAAAACTACCACCACCATTGCTAAACTCATGCACCACCACCATCAGAGTTGAGACCGCGGGAAGCCACCACGACGCTGCATATCTGATTTAAGATTTGATTTTATTTTGTTTTGTTTTTGTTTTTACAATTTAGGTGCTGTAGATGGTTGCAAAGGTGGTGGTTTGTGATGGTGGCATGTGATTTACGATTTGGATATGGTCAGGGATGCAGACATTTTGAGTTGGGGAGGATACAATTAAACTTGTAAAAAAGTTGTGAGAAGTTTTAAATTAGAAAATTTACATAAAAAAAAAAAATTCATATCACATGTAATTTTATATCCAAAAATTTACATGAAGTAAGACTTTTTCATGTGTAAAATTTCGAAAATTTTGATGTCATATCTCATGTAAAATTTCCTAATAAAATAATGTAAAATATATTGAGAAATTTGTATTACAAAAATAATAATAAAAAAAGATTTTTAAAGAAAAGACGAGTTAGACCCACCTTTTTAAGACTCATCTTTGACTAATTTTTCACTATTTTCATTATATGTTTGGACCATTCGAGATGACATATGCATTTTGTGGATTCGATAGCATATGATCGTCGGAGAATTTTTAAAGTTAACATGTTATTAAAATTCTTGAAATACTAGTTTAGAACGACATACTTAACAAGCAGTAACATTTGCTACGGTTCGCCGTTTTGTTTGTCATTAACGACGTAGAAAATTAGACCGTGAGCATTTCCAATTGATATTAAGAATACAATATTTCGATTTCGTTTGACATCTCATAATGATTTCAAAAATTGAGACAAAAATATAGAAGAAAATTGGTCCCAAAGTTGGGGGTCACATGACCCATGTGTCCGTCCCTGGATGTGGTGACATCGATGGTGGTAGGTGGTGGTAGTTCATTGGTGAATTAGTTATAATACAAAAAATTACATATTGTAATAGAAGAATATGTAATTTTCTTGTGTTGACGGGGTGACGGGTTGTAGTGATGTTGGAAAGATGAGATAGTGGTGATTTTGAGATTGTGGTAATGTGCGAGATTGTGAGATAATGGTACAACAATTTTAAGTTACAATTATAACAAAATAGATATTTTATAGCTTCAATAACATTACGTACGTTAAAATTTAGCCCATGTTTGATGCATATTTTTTAGGAGAGAATGCATTTTTTTTTTTGTAATGTGATTGTGAATATGTGATTGAAAAAGAAGAAAAAATTATTGATGTGATGAAAAATATTATTTTATTGAAAAATTTGTGGTTGAAAATGAGTAGAAGAATAAAAATGAAAATTATAATTTGGCTCAAATAGGGCTTAAATTGTAAAGTAACATAGTACTTTTCTTATAAAGTGATGTAACAAAATTAAATTATCCATAGCATCAATAACATAAAGTAAGTTAAAATTTAAATTGCAAAGTAACATAGTACTTTTCTTATAAAGTGATTTAATTATCATTTTAGACACGCATTAATTGGGTTAATACAGAGTTTCAACTCTCATCAAATTCATGATCCTAGCTCTTATAAACTTAGGGTGCGTTTGATTGTTAATATTTTCTATGAAAAATGTATTTTTTTTCCATTTAATTTCCTACTTTTGTACTGTTTGATTGACAATTTTTTCATTAAAAATATTTTTCTACTTCTTGTCACGTGATTATATTTTCCTTAAAAGTAAGAAAAATATTCTCTTTAGGGAGAAATGATTTTTATTTTCCAGACAACCCTCTCTCGTAAACCCACCAATAATATATGGACAAATATTATATTTTTTAGGTTGAAAAATAAACCAAACTAACACATTTTATTAATAATTTCATACAAATAAGTTTTAGACAATTGAATTACCTATAATTTATGTTCTTTACATACAATTTCCATTCTTGCAATCAAAATGTGCCCTTAATGAAATTGAATTTCAATTATCTAATCTAAAATCAATTGTTATTTAACGAAGGTGGGCGCTAAACCTTTTTATAGCATTTGATCACTATTACTTAAGTGATTGGCTTAAGGGTGAACTTGTTGCTCCTTCATAAAATATATGTGAAAAAAATTGCTCCAAAAGTTACATCTAAAAATGCTGCTGAAAAAATAGTCAATTTGTACCGCCACAGTGAATATACGTCAGCATTATAACTCCCAACAACCGCTGCCGGAAATAGTATAACCGTCGCGCCCCTTAGGGGAAGGCACTTATAAGAAAATGAACCAGAAACTCTGGAAAATTACTGCAAAAATGTCTAAAAGATCCGACATTCTGCAGAAGAAACTGCAGGAACTAGAATCCGAATTTCTCCAGGTGATCCACCTTCCACCGGAAACACCAAGCCGCCATTTGATCTCCGAAGGGATTGAGCAGCGTTTCGTGTTCTTGAAGAATCTTTTATCTGCGGAGATTTCATCTCAGCCGTCGAAGCCTCACCACTTGCACCACATTGCAGAGAGACTCGTCGGACTCGAGGCCGCCTTTAGGGACTGGGATGAATCAAGAAACTATTTGGAATTGAACAATTATAATTTTGATACTTCGTCAGTATGTTCTGAATGCACTCGGACGTCTAATTTGAATGGTGATGCAGAGGCTGTGTGTGAATCAGATTCCTCAACTGACGGCTTCCCGGCCGAGTTTCTCGAGACGGTTATGGACGAAAAGGCGCCGGAGAAGATGGAGACAGAGGGGAGAATTTTGGTGATTGGAAAGTATTGTGGAATGCTCACTTGTGGGATGATTCTTGGGGCTCTTTGCATGGGTTCTTTCATGGTACAGTATGATTTTGTTGAACAAAATTTAGGGTTCCTTCCTCCGACGTAGTATGATTAAACCGACAGTTTATACTAGGTTTTTGTTGTACTTTGAATCAATTGTAAGAAAATATTGCATAAGTGACACATGAATTTGAATATCATTTGCATGACATTTTATTAATTTCAATAATAAGTGACGTACCATTTTATTGTTTTTTGTTTGTATGAATCTGAATTATAAAGATTTTTCTTAATAGAAAACGTTTAGGTTGTGATTTATATACGTTAAAAATTGATCATAAAGTTTTGAAATTAACAATAAAATTTGGTGCTTTCAATTCTACTAGATTAATTTTTCGTTTTTTCGGGGAGGTACTAGATTAAAATTATTTTTAACAATCTGCAAAAAGAATATGCATATTATGAAAGGTTTTGTTTCATTGAATCAACACCAACTATATACATACAGGAAAATAGACATTTTCCTAAACTAAGAATGTAGAAACCCTAGTGCCTGTTTTCTTCTAGAATCTATATTTTTTTATTTGTTTAGTTTTCTGCACGTGAAAAATCGACTCCAAAGAAAGTAGATGTTATAGTTAATTAATATCAGAAAATAGCACAAAGCAAAAAAAGAAAGTATATGTTATAGTTAATTAATATTAGAAAATAGCACAAAGCTAAAAAACAAAGTAGGGCAAAACCCACTAATGTAAGTAAATTAATAATAATTAAGTCTTTGATTCTTGTATGGTTAATGAATGTACACTGAAATCTGAATTATTTAATTGAGTCGAAACTAGGGGGACCTCCCTTGCGAAACCGGGGATTTCTCCCACTGGGAAACGTCCATTGTTTCTTAGTAAACTTGTGTGGGGGTGGGGGGAATACAGTTTTTTAACAAATATTATATAGGTAAAAAGCTTGAACGGTCCGTTGATTACACACCGTGCGCCAAAGATGTCAATAAATTTAAAATTTAACTAACATTAGTCCTTCGACTTTTAAGCCGTGAACCATATTAGCCTCACAAAGAAATTCCGTCCAAAATTTCTAACAAGTGTCCTACAAGGACAATAGATTAATTGAGGGAGCGACATCCCAACTAATATTGTTTTAACACTTAATAATCCAACTAGGGCATTTGGGATCATTTTCTCACATATTGTCAAGTCTTATTTACGTACATTAGTTTTTAAAAAATGTGTAAAAAGACAGGCACAAGATTAAATCTCAAACTTAAGGGATAGCAAAATTCTTCATCTCCGTTCACTTTGCATTGTCTCAGGATGAATAGTAAATGGTGGGGGGGACATGGAACATGATCCCGTCCCAAATTCTTCGAACATGCTTCGAATCTTTTTATTTTTATTATATTTTATATGTTTTTATCTAAATTATATTTTAAAAATTAAAAACATAAATTAATTATTAAATTGGTAGTTAATAAGAGTTTTTAATACCTATCCCGCCTCCAGAAAATCCGTAACGGGGTGAGAACGATAATGCTCTACCTATCTCCTGTCGTGAGGACACTAGATTAATTAAGGAAGCGACATCCCAACTAATATTGTTTTAACACTTAATAAACCAACTAGGGTATTTGGGATCATTTTTTTCACATATTGTCAAGTCTTATTTACATACATTAGTTTTTAAAAAAGGTGTAAAAAGACAGGCACAATATCAAGTCTCAAACTCCAGAAAATCCATAACGGGCGAGAACGATAATGCTCTACCTATCTCCTGTCGTGACATTCCTACCCGAAGCTTTATGAGGCTAAGCGTAATAAAGTGTTTATCTCTTTTCAACGTTATTTCAATTTTTCTAATTATTCTTTTTATTTTATTTAACCTTAAAAAATTTTAAATATGAAAATGAAAAAAAAAAAAAACAAAAACATGCACACGCCTTTTGTACCTAGGCTTGCCTAAGCCCGCATGAAGCAATCAAAAATTAAATTAATTGCTTTTTACAAACCTTCTCAAAATGCGAGGTTTTTCTTTCATGCCTTGTGCCCACGTTAGAGGAGAATGGTCTCGTTCATTTTCTTTTTCATTTTCTCTTATTTTTATTTATTTTAAAATAATGGCATAATCATCATTTAAAGAAAAAAAAACACCTTTTAACCTTGCACCATTCATCGAAAGAGTAGGCGGTGGAAAGACTCGTATTTGAATAAAACATTTAGATATAAAAAAAATCTTCGTCTACATTTTCCTATATCATTCAACTCTTTTGTTCGCTTTTCTTATCGAAAGAAGAAAATAAAATAGATTAGTTCTATATACTAAGGATCTCACGTCGCACTATTATATAGATTGCAAATCCATAACCTCGTTTTTTAAGACCGGGAACCTATATGTACACTCCTGCAAAGGTTGAGGACCATAGCCCTAATTTTCCCATTCATTTATTGAATGGACCCATGTGGGCCAGAACAGTGTGGCTACTATTGTCCAACCAATCAATCTGAGTTTCTAACAGTAAATTGGGCCAACTACAAAAATCCAGCTGGCCTAAAAAACGACAAGAAAAATGGTCCCACACAAACGTGGCCACGTCAATTTTACAATGCTTAGGCTAAAGGAAATGACGCGCATTCCGTGCTCAAAGTCGCCATCCACGTGTCTCTGACTCAAAAACACTTTTGTATTTTAAATTTTAATTGTTAAATAAATAATCAATAAAATAACATGACCTATATGGTTCATGAACAATTGCCTTTATGTCATTGCGCACAAATTATACACGTCACCAATTTTAAATAAGTAGACTTTGTAGAATTTTATTTTATTGGAATGTAATTTTATTAACCTATACAAGAATAATTATTAAATTATTGTTTGACAGACTTTTCTATTAAAAGTTCGGCATATATTGATAAAAATTAACAAATTATATAGTTAGAAATTGATAAAAATTATTACTCTGATAAAATACAGTATTAAATTGATATTTGATCGGTTAAAAATTGAAATTTTATACAAACACTTAATATATGCCTATTAGTATTTAACTTTTTTTATTGTTAAATGTAAACACAACATAATGATATGTAGAGTGACACATTTTATGCAAAATTTAAAAAGCACGAGGAGAATTTTTTAAGAAAGAGCATCTCATGGGAAAAAAATATTATACGAATTTGACTTTTTTACGTTATTCGATCCTTTTAAGAAATTTCTTCTATTTATTATTATTGTGGCAAAAAGTAGGGTTGCTAAATGGGCAAGTGGTACGACAAGCAACAATTTTCTCTTGTGAATTGTTTGTCGGCTCGCATGAGTGGGCTCGAGAATCGAGCAAGTTGAACTCACCATAATAAGTAATATATACAATTTTTAGTGTGAAACTATGCCATGACGAATAAAATATACTTAAGAGTAGGTGGAGTCACACTTTAATTAAAAGACCTGCTCATTTAGCACCCCTAACAAAAATAGTTTGAGCCTATTAAGCCCCTGAGAATCATTGTTTAACTAAAATGGAGTTTTGAATAGTAATTTTTTGAAGAACGTGAGATTAAAAATTAGAAAAAAAAATGAATTTACATTTAAAATATTTTATTACGTGTGAACTTGTGGTTTGGAAATGATTAGATAAAAAAGGAGTTTTGAAACAATAGCACTCAAAACAAACAAAGCTGAAACAGCGTAGTGGGGTTGAAATTTTCCACAAGGAATCTGTATAAATATTGCTCATATTTTCCACGCTCTCTGCCAGCATTTTCTTGTTCAGGCTTCAAGAAAGGTGACTTTCATTTCCTTTTTTTTTTTTTTTTAATTTTCTTGAAGGCTGTGAATCTGCATTTGCAAAATTTTTAACCAATTTTGGTTTCTTATTGGGTTTTCTGAATTGGGCTCAAGAAAATCAGCTGCATTTGTATACTTGCATGTATGTATGTAGGGACGTGTAATTATATTATCGTATTTTATGCTATTGCCGTTGCTGTTGCAATTGCTATTTATTTAATTTTCTTTTGTTTGTATTGAAGGATTATTAGGCATTGGTGTTGTATAATTTTATTTTTATTTTTTTCATTTAATATCTGAAACGGGTATGTTTTTGAAGATTATTTAGAGATTCTTTTAATAGGAAAATCTTGGTTTCTAATTTGAAATTTATATTTGGTTCCTTAAGAAACTTGCCAAGTCTCAATTTTTAATTTAATTATAACTCTGCTTCCTCTGTCTTCTAAAGAAATCCAGTTCTTGTTTCCATTTGAGGAATGGCATTTTTGATGGAATTCTCAAAGTAATTGTGTGTGTGTGTGTTTTTTTTTTAATCGAATTCTAAAGTTGGAATGGAATTCAGGCATAATTTTTGGCCAAATTAACACCGTTATCCTATTAAGGTATATTACATATTGTATTTTCTAACTCTTGAGTTGAATATATATGATAATTTGTTAGTGGTGGTTTTGAAATTGAATATTAGTTAAAATTACAGAAACAGAAACAGAAGATTGATTCTATTTTGTTTGCCAATGAGCTTTATTTGTGTAATAGTTCATATTTGCTTTCCCCTTCATTTTTAAATATTGTCCTTTTCAAGCCTATTATTTTCCAGCTGAGTCACTGTACAACGACATAAATGGGATCTTAATCGCTTTCATAGTTTTCAATCCACGAAAAAAGTTACTTATTGTACAAATATTTTAAGCATTATTTTACTAGTATTGGTACAAGAGAGGAAAAGGAAATAAGGTTCAGATGTAAATTTTGTTATCTTAAGCATTTATAGCAGATCCATTGGTCACGCTAGATTATGAATAATGCTAAGTGTACATTGTGGGGGTTGACATCTCTGTGCACATTCCGTTAGAGTTCAAAAAGTGTTGGGGCGAGAAAGTGTGTTTTTTTTAAACTGTCGAATCATGTGTCGCATGTGACACAATGTCAAAAATGATGTAAAAAAAGAAGCACACGTAGCATGATTGACACATTATTTGATAGCTACAACAGTGTGGGGACGCCTCATTTTTTCCGTTTCTGTTTCAAATATCATGGTTTTGTTGCATTGTGAATTTTAATGTGTTCGGTCCCTATGTATAATTTTCCCATGCTACCTTGTAGGGCCATTTTATGCAGTTGCATATGGCATTGTTTCCTCTATGATTTTTCCTCTATGATACCGTCCACTGGGTACCAAAGTTTTCTATACTAAATATCAGTTAGTGCTCCAATCTTTTAGGCCCTGAGATTCTGTCTGAATAATCACTCATGAACGTTTAAATCCACAGGTTCATACGTTTATTGCTTTAATATATTTTTGCTTCCAACAAAGATATTCGATGAAGTTTTATATCTGCCTTCTTGAGTAACCAGTGATGATTCTCTACTCACTTGACAAGAAATTAGACATTCATTATTGCATCTGCCCTCTTTTCAGATGTCAATCATCTTCTGTAGATGAACATTTGTTGCCAATTATGGAATGTAATCTCCATCTCTGGTTTATGCCATTCAAACGCACACTTCATCCGAAGGCTGTCAAAGGATTAATGTTATAAGTTCTACCTGTCATAGAAACCTTAAAATAAACCTGATTGATGAGAAAGTAATGCCTAGATTTACATATTTCCTCAACTTGCTCTTTTTATTGATTACTTGAGCATTCTGTTGATTTGACTCTCAAGGAAATCCCTTCGGCCATTTCTCATTAGATCTTGGATATATTTTTTTTCTTGTTCTTTCATTTTAGCTCTTCACCCCTCTTTCTTTGATTCGTGAAGCTTTGAGAATGATTAACACTATTATTAAATTAAGCTGAGATATATGTGTTAGCAGAAAAGATTACACCACATATACAAATGCATTACCATCATCATTTATCTCACCACGTCATTTAAGAGGAAGAGCGGATGTTGAAATAAGATTTTGACTTGGATTACGATGACCGTGTTGGTTTTCATTTCCTTTCTCCAATTGATAACGTCTTCTTATGATTGTTATTTTTCAGGTATCTTTTGATTGATTGACAGCTTTGTAGACAGCATCGATAAATTACTCGTAATCGTAAGAGGTGGTTTAGACTATAGAACTGATTTTACCGGCTGAAACAGTACTTATCTTTGTTTGTTGGCCAATAAATCTGCATGGATCTGAAACCTAATCATACATCGCCTGTTCTTACTGACTCTGCTCCGATGGATAACTCAATATTAGGCATCAATTCATCTCTTCTTCCATACTCTCCCACTTGTTCAGTATTTTCTCGCTCTCTCTCCCTTGCAATCCCAAGAAGAAGGCCTGGAATACTTGATGATGTTCGGTCAAGCGTGTTGGATGCCATGAAATCATCATCTCCGACTCATACTACATTACCTAAAGATTCCAGCACGGATTTAACATTAAGTGATGGTGACGTTGCTTATCGCAATTGGATGGTAATTTCCTCCTGTTTGATATTTTCCTCAAGTGTTAGCTTTGATTTTAGACGAGGCAAGAGTTTATATGTCCTGTTTGGTTCTGTAGATAAAGTATCCATCAGCACTTGCATCATTTGAGCAAATAGCAAATGTTGCAAAAGGAAAGCGATTAGCCTTGTTCTTGGACTATGATGGGACTTTATCCCCAATCGTAGACAACCCAGATCATGCATTCATGTCAAATGCAGTAAGATTCTATTCATACGGCTCGTTTAGGCATGGGAAGGCATATATTACAAAATTGTCATTTGTCCCCTTCCCTTTGAGTTCTTTCTGAAACTACGTAACTTGTTTACAGATGCGTGATGCTGTAAGAAATGCATCAATATATTTTCCAACAGCAATAATTAGTGGGAGAAGCCGTGATAAGGTGATTGATGTACTTCTTTTTGACTCTTAATGTGTTGATATCAATGCTCCAACTTTAAGTGTTGACTTCTTGGCTCTTGCATGGATGTATATTGAATGTTTTCTTTTTCTTCTCATATTCCACTTTTTCAGGTTTATGAGTTCATAGGACTGACAGAACTTTACTATGCTGGAAGTCATGGGATGGACATTATGGGCCCTGTTCGGTCCATTTCCAACGACTATGTGAATTGTATTAGGTCATCTGAGAAGCAGGTAATTATTCGAGATATATTTCTTGCAGGAATCTTCTATCTCAGTTATTTATCAAGATAAACTTCATCTTTTTTACCTGTGGGTGAGTAGGGCAAAGAAGTTAATTTGTTCCAGCCTGCTAGTGAATTCTTGCCCATGATTGACGAGGTATGTAAATGTCACCATACATTTATATTGTCTTGGAAGAAATATTAATTTATCTGAAGGTTTTTACTCATGCCCAAGTCAGGTTTTTAGATCCCTGGTCGAAACTATGAAAGGTGTAACTGGTGCAAAAGTTGAGAACAACAAATTCTGTGTTTCTGTACACTACCGTAATGTACACGAAAAGGCATGTTCTCCGTTTCTTGGAATTAATATCTCTGATGAAATGCTTTTATGTTATTGTCATTTCTGATTAAAGTGTGCTCTACTTTCATCTGCTTTCCTTAAAACAATCACAGAGTTGGAAAGTAGTCGGTCAATATATTGAAGAAATTTTGAAAAACTATCCCCGACTGCGGCTGACACATGGTCGAAAGGTATTGCTTCTATAACAGCTTAAAACTTCTGTATATCTTATAACTCACAAATTCCTACTTTTCACTGGTTCAATTGTTCTATCTTCTCGTTAGGTTTTAGAAATTCGACCAGTGCTTGACTGGGACAAGGGTAAGGCAGTCGAGTTTCTACTTGAATCACTTGGTAAGTGAAAAATATCGACCTTGTCACAAATGTGCTCTCTTTTCCTTAAAAGTTTTCTAATGGAGATAATGTGCATAATACTGCAGGATTAGTTGATTGTGACAATGTTCTACCCATATACATTGGAGATGATCGCACTGATGAAGATGCATTTAAGGTAAATGTTAACATATCAAGAGCAGATTGCCAATAGGCTGACCTTTACGTGCTTTCAGTGTGCAGTTGTAGACTTGACAGCACTGGATAGTATAAAAACAAGATTCGAACTTTTTGTTTTCTTCCTTAGCCCCTGTTTGTCTTCCATTATTTCAGAACTCTTTTTTCTCAAACTCATTTTCAACCAGACATTTTCACAATAAAATATTTTGCACGTAAATTCAAAACTTATTCTACTTTTTAACCACACATTCTTAAAATACTAAATATATCAAAACTCATTTTCATTCAATAAGGGTAGACAAACAAGGGCATAATATGTCCACTATTATCCAATCCTCCCCCCAAACACTGAGTGGCATAGTTAATCAGACATCACAAGAAATCTAACTGATTGACGTGTTGTAGGTTTTGCGAGAGGGCAATCGAGGTTACGGTATATTAGTTTCTTCCACACCTAAGGAAAGCAATGCATTTTACTCTCTCAGGGATCCATCAGAGGTACTAACAATTTGTGGACAGTTTCATTTTGCTTCTAGTTTTGAAGAGGATTCTGAAGCTTGGAAAAATAATCTCTGTAATAACACATGCAGGTCATGGAATTTCTCAACAACTTGGTGAAATGGAGGAACACGAAGTACTCTAGGATTCTACTGTGATACAGGAAGGGAGTACACTTTTGGATTAACAAGTATACAAGAAAATTCTTATTTTGTCTTTTTAAAAAAAAAAATAATAATAATAAGAGTTTCACGTGAATTTAGGAGAAGTGTCTATTGAAGCATATTCTGAGGCAGCAATAGGAATTTGTTCTCCTCTGCTGTTTTTCCCCCCACATTCTTTCGTCTCTCGTCGTCTTTTCGGCTGCACAAAATGCTGCCGCACATATGTGGTTTGTTTGGTGAGGCATTGTACAGTACTAGATTTTATTGAAGAAGAAAAAATAGTTAAAATTTTGTTCGTTGTATTTTTTTTATGCATTAGTGCAATCTTAATCAAGAAAGAGAAGAAACATGCGCAAAAAAGTATAGTTTGAAATTAGCAAAAATATGGTCTTGAAAAAGCATAAATACAAACGCTAAAATAATATTCGGAAAAATAGAATTGGAAAAGATTCGAAGGACTCTTTCAAAGGAAATGCCATTGCTTGGGTCAGCTCTTCAAAGATTAAGCCTTTCGAAAGCTTTTCTGAGGACACCTTTCTTAGTAAAGACTTTTGCTTATGGTGGGTGCCTTAGCGGCCTGGAGATTATCATAACAAAGATCTCAACTATGCCATCAAAAGTAAGCTTTCATAGGTTATGTCCATTGCATTCTTCACTAGTAAATATAATACAATGATAGGGTTAATTTCACCCATGGCCAACAAACTTTGTACTTAATATCGCGCTGGCTAATAAACTTTAATTTGTTTCATACTAATCATGGAACTTTACACAATGTTTCATTTAAATCATCCGCTAAGTTTGGGATCCCATATGATCCCCAATTTGTACACACAATATTATTTCAACTTCTCTCTTCTTCTATAATAAAAGAGGTTTGAATTGACTATTGTTGCTACTGTCACATATCAGCATATCCAACGACATTTTTACATTTTATTTCATTTTTATTTTCTTGCACTCTAAGCCAATGTATGGTCTAACTAAAATTTTAAGTCAAAGTCAACAATTAATTTTAATCATACATTTTATGAGATCTACAACTTTTCAACTATATTTTCATCAACTTGTATGTAGTAAGTACTATGTCTAAACTTTTAAGTATATTGCTTAGTTGATAAACACTTTTAAAACAGTTATGCAATGAACCAAAAGTTCTTCTTAATTGTAAATTGTGGTCTGCTCAAAGAATTGTTCACTTGTTATCTTATATTTAAAAAGTACGATCAACTGCTCTTTTGATATTCGATAGATTAAAATTGCTAAGTGCAAGTTTTACAAACCATTTGCTATGAATCGTACACACAAGGCTTTCACCTGTTTATGTGATCAAAGATGACATTAATAATTATCCACGATTGTCGATGATATGCACTCCACGTCGACCACCATGAGGCCGCCTACCACCATGAGGTCGTCGACCCCCATGAGGCCATCTACTACCATAAGGCTCTCTACGTTCATATAGTCCGTCTACCACTATAAGGCCGCCAACCATCATGAGGCCGTCGACCCCCACGAGGTCGCCTACCACTACGAGGCTCTCTACATTCACATAAGCCATCTACCACTATAAGACCGTCAGCTACAATAAGGTCGTCGACCACCATGAGGCCGCCTACGACCATGAGGCCATCGACCCTCATGAGACCGCCTACCGCCGTGAGGTCCTCATATAGGCTATCTACCACTATGAGGCCGTCGACTACCATGAGGTTGCCTACCATCATGAGGTCGTCGACCCCCATGATTCCGCCTACTACCATGAGGCCCTCTAAGTTCATATAAGTCATGTATCACTATGAGGCCGTCGACCATCATGAGGTCGCCTACCACCATGAGGCCCTCTTTGTTTACATAGGCCGTCACCACTATGAGGCCAATGCTATACTTAACCATACAAATGGCAATACACTGGACGGGAACCGCTCAATGGCAAACGTGGACACAACCAACTGCTTCAGGAGTGGGGGTCATCCCATCAGAACGCCAGGGAAGTGGGAAGATTTACGTGAGACACGTGACACAATTAACTGCTGAACGAGTGCGTTGCATCGGATGCCTATAAATAATCCTAAGGTGAGAAAGGTATAACTCTCTTGAAAGTCGAACTGTTTAAATTCCAATTATACTCTCTTCCTACTTTCCAAAACCAACTACTGAGGTACAACGGGAGAGAAAGCCCTACCTCATTTTGTAGGTTGCATTAACTGATCGAAGTAGCCGGAACACCCTACACGTCAATGAGAACATGGAGGTCTATCTCGCTTCCATTTTATTTGCGTAGTCTGTGGGAAACCACTAAACAAAAAATTTATGTCAAGGAGACAAATTAGGAGTGAGATGTGTATGGGCAGAAATGCAGCAGAGATATAGTCGAAATAGGTCGCAAGGGGTGACGACCCGCCATTGCCACCGCAGTACGTGATGCAGAGCCAATTTAGTGCCCTGAAAACGCAATTGGCAACCACGATGGCCCTCTTATAGAGTTAAACGCAAAAAACCATAGCCTTACTACAGAAACCGTCGAAGGCCATACACGAGCAACCACCCTCAATGGCGCAAATGATTTCCCCACATGTTATTCAGCCAACAGTGGAGGACTTAGGGGTTACATTTTCGCAGATTCCCCCGACCCATGATGGATTTAGAAAAGAAGATAGAGGAGATGATGGCCCATAAAATAGATTATGCATTAACCAAAAGGAAGGATAGACGAAGGCAAATGGTTTTGGAAGAAGATCATTTTACATCTGAAATCATGGCAGCTCCCCTATCGAAAGGCTTTAAACAACCGATGATAGAATCACAAATCTGCTTGGCTACTTGCTGATTTAATGAGGCTCTATTAGAGGTGGCAATCGGCTCGGCTCGTATGCACACGAGCCGAGCTCGTGGCTCGTTTATAATGAGCAAAGCTTCTGCTAGGCTCGTTATCTGCGGGCGGAGCTCAGCTCGGCCGGTGAGCTCTTGGCTCATGGGCCGAGCCAAGCTTCGGCTTACAAGCTCTTCAATTTTTTTCTCTTAAAGATAAACCTGTTTTTAAAAAATAGGATACACCCTCCGCCTTAGACAAGTCCACGAGTTGCTAGCCCGTGGGCGAGCCGAGAGGGCTCGGCTCATGCTCGACTTGTCATTTGACGAGCCCGAGCCTCCCATAAGTCGTCTTTTCACGAGTCGACGAGCCGCTCGACCCGTTTACCGCTCTATGCAGCCCCAGACACAGTGATGTGTCAGTCCTTTCCCCCGACACTCAGGAGAGAGGCTAAAGACTGGGTGGCAACCTTGACACCTAGGTCTATAAAGACTTTTGATGAGTTTTTCAGGAGTTTTGTGGCATACTTTATGAATAGCAAAAGGAAGCGGAAGACAACCATAGATTATTGTAGGTTGTGCAAGAGTAGGACAAATCTTTGTAGGAGTACTTGGCTAGGTTCAGCCGGGCAACACTTGGTATAAATGATCTTCAAATGTGTGCAGTGGTAACAACGTTAATGAATGGGATGCAGAACCGTGCCTTTAAGATGTCACTCTCCAAAAACCCCCCCAGAATCGATGCATGACTTGTTGAAAATTGGTGAGAAGTACGTTGATATAGAGGAAGCAGAAAATGTCACTAAAAATATAAGAGAATGCGGGAGGTAGAAAGTTACAAGTGAAAGATAGGCAATGAGCGAAAACTCGTTGATAAAGACAAGCCGATGAATAAGTGCATAAACAGGGGTTACACTCTAGATCGGTCGGTTAGGGAGAGGCGAGAGGAGGTCAAAGCCTTCACCCCTTTAAATACTCTGCGGACCAAGATATTGATGGAAATTCAGGACATGAAAGTGCTCGACTGGCCTAGACAGATGGAAATGTTCGCCAGTAAGAGAGACAAGAGCAAGTACTGCCATTTCCATAAAGACCATGGGTACGACACAGAAGAATGCATCCATTTGAAGGAGGAGATTGAGCGCCTCTTGAAGTGGGGTTTTTTGACTAAGTACGTGAGGAATGATCGAGGCAAGCAGAGGGTCGATGACCGACCACTGCCAAGGGCTGGTGTTATAAATGTGATTATTGGAGGGATTGCAACGGGGGTACTCGAACTTGGCTAGAAAGAGCTATGCACGCAGAGTCGGCGTCTGCTCCATTCAGAAAAAGGTTGGTTCAATCAAAACATCACTTTTGGTTAGGAAGATTTAATAGGCGTGTTAACCCTCTATGATGATGCCTTTGTGATAGTCAGCGACATAGCGGACTACGATGTCAAGAGGGTGTTAGTTGATGGCTGTAGCGCTGCGAATGTTCTCACTTGGGAAGCATTTGTGGGATTGAAAATTTTGTTGGAAAATGTGAAAGTAGTATCCACTCCCTCCAAGGATTCAGAGGGGCTACTGTGAAACCGAAGGGAGTTGTGGAACTACCAGTGATATTGGGTACTTACCCTGCAAGCGTGGTGATCTTGACAAACTTTTTGGTTGTCTTGACCTTCACGGTATATAATGCAATCTACGGTCCACCCCTGTTGAATGCTGCTGGGGCTATTCCCTCCACTTACTACCAAGTGATGAAATGTTCAACCAGTCGTGATGTGGGGTGTATGAGGGGTGATCGACAATCTTCGAGGAAGTGTTATGTTGGCAATATACCAATGAAGGGATCTCTACTAGTTATGATATTGGACCTTGAGCATCCAAGGGGCGAATTGAGCCCTTCGATACTATGGAGAAAATTTTGGTGGCAGGAGGGCGAATTGGGAAGGACCGTATGAGGTGATTTGAAGCCTTGGAAAGAGATTTTACAGCCTAAAGGACTTGAAAGGAAAACCACTAGGTAGGGCGTGGAACACTGAGTATTTTAGGAAGTATTAACAATAGATCAACGTGCAAGGATTTCGAGTTGCATGATGCTTTCTCGTAAATGTACTCGCTATGGGGTTTCATTTTCTTTTGTGATGTAATGATCTCTTAAAAATATAGTAGCTAGGATGTTCGACTTTATTGAAATTGTTTAATGAGAAGCCTGGATGGCTACAGATAATGAGGGCGTTAAGGAAAGGCCAGCGTAGCTGGGACGTCTTGGTGCGCCTACCGAGTCCCAAGATCTTGGCAAGTTAAAAATTATTACGAGATCTTGATTTATGATTGGTTGAAGCAAAGACTACAAATCTTTCCTACCGCATCGAAGATCGCTCAACATATAGCAATGAGCAACAAAGCCAAGAAATTAGTTAGCTAAAAATCGCTCTAAGGGCTGGTGATTATCATCGAACCCTATATCCTACTGCCTCGAAGATCACTAAACACATAGCAGTGAGCAACAAAACCAAGAAATTGGTTAGCTCAAAATCGCTCTGGCTGGTGATATCACCATACCCTATACTCTACTTCCTCGAAGATCTCTCAATACATAGCGGTGAGCAACAAAGCCAAGAAATTGGTTAACTCAAAATCGCTCTAAGGGCTAGTGGTAAGTTTTCAAAATAAAAAATGGTTAAAACTCAAAATTACCGAACCGTGCATTCAACAACCCAAGATCTTTTGACATATAGCGGCGAGCAACAAAGACAAAAAAAGACCAGTTAGCTCGAAATCACTCTAAAGTCTGAGAAAGAACCTCAAAAATCAAAATTTGGTTAAGGCACGAAATTATGCTCCGCATTTGACATAGCCCAAGGGATTAGGCAGAAAACAACGAAACCGATAGATTTGTAACAAGCGCAACTGAGTTCTACGGTCAAGATAGGGGGCTTTCAAAGCTATGAATTGGTTGAGGCCCCAAACCATTAGACCTTACGTCCTACTGTTCGACAAAGGATAGCAATACCAATGAAACCAATCAAAAATCGGCAATTGAAATGCGAAAAGTAAAATTACAATCGGGCTTAGTGCCACGCGTGCGGGTCAACTGCGTGGCATTTGACTTACACATGTGCAATCGGGCGCCCACCTGCTGGCTGTCATACCTGCTAGCTATTAGATCAAATAGGAAGAGTCATGTAAGGATGTGCAAATAAACTCTCACACATTAACAAGCGACATCAATACTACAAGATAGATATAAAAGAAAAATAGAATCTTTTGGGCCTAAGGGCTCTATAAACATAGTGGTCCACACACTCATATTTTCTAAGTGAATTTTCCAATTCAGATGGAGAATTATAATGACTATAGCACTTTGAAATCTCAATAATTACTAACTCACCCGTCGGATCCCGTTCGATTTCAAGATTTTGGTTCAAAGATTTGGTTGAACCAATATGTTTTTTTGGGAGACTCGGTTGAAAAGTGTGAGGTTCAGCCAAAATGTGTCGAAATATCGGGCTCATGGAGGAGTCCATCGGCGCAAACAGGAGACCCGACATGGTTGGTGGAAGGACGGCCAGCCCTGCGACCAGTCAAGAGGCTGGTCGACAGCTGGTCGGTTGGGAAACTTCGATTGGCCCATCTAAGGATGCGTCGGTCAATTGACTTGCCCCCTGCTCGCGTTTTCGCCGGATGAAGAGGTAATGATGATTTTATACATAATAAATGAAAAAAATAAAACTTTATTCAAGACAAAAGAAGTGAAGAGGCTACCCCTTGTCTGTAAACATCGACTAAGGATAGAGAGGCTATTGATTTAGGATGACATTTTATCGATAAGGGATAGAGAGACTAGTGATACAGGATAGCATTATTAATTATCTATGATGGCCAATGATGTGAGAATTACTTGATATGCACTCCACGTCGACCACCATGAGGCCCTCTACGTTTACATAAGTTATCTACCACTATAAGGCCACCAGCCACCATGAGGCCGTCGACCACGACTGCCAACATGAGGCAGCCTATCACCATGATGCCCTCTACATTTACATAGGCTATCTATCACTATGAGGCTACACTTAACCATACAAATGACAATGAACTGGACGGGAACCATTCAATGGTAAACGTAGGCACAACAAACCGCTTGAAGAGTAGGGGTTATCCCATCAAAACGTGGGAGAAATGAGAAGATTTACGTGGGACACATGGCATAATTAATTGTTGAACGAGTGCGTTGCATCAGGTGCCTATAAATACTCCTAAAGTGAGAAAGGTATGGCTCTCTTGGAATCCGAACTGTTTGAATTCCAATTATATTCTCTTCCTACATTCCTAAACCAATTACTTATTCTCGCGTCGGAAGTACAATGGGGGAGAAAGCCATACCTCATTTTGTAGGTTGCATTCACTGATCGGAGTAGCCGGAACACTCTACACGTCAAGGAGAACGCGAAGGTCTATCTCGTTATCATTTCATTATGGATTTAAAAAAAAAAGCGACTAATGTAAGCATTTTTGCCCCTATTTGACAATCATTTTTGAAAAATCTTTTTTCTATATATTCATTTTCAACTACACATTTATACAATAAAATATTATGCACATAAATTTTAGAAATTTCCATATTTTTTAAACACACGTTTTCCTAAAACTTATTATTTAATACATTATTTTTGATAAATAATGATTGTCAAGCGGCTTTTGTTTGCACCATACGTGCATTTCACGTCATTCAACTTGTATCTTTAGGTGTGGCTAAACTTTTGTTCATGAATCTTGGCCAATATCTTCAAAACAAGAATTAACCAACAATAAAGGGACAAAGGTTGCATAATTAGAAACAATTATGGATTCTATGACGGTCAAACGGGGAAAAAAAAACTAGGATCATTACCTCTTTCTTTTTTTCTTTGTTTAACCAATGAAAGGATTCATAAAATGTATGAAATGATCAATCAACATTTGTACATTAATATTATGTTTTCCTTCTAGGATATTCAACTTTCTTGAACTTCACATAACATATCAAATCACTTGTTGAGATTAAACTCCGTCGTATTCTTCTAAAATTATCTTGTATGAATTGTTGAGATATTGACGTAGTCCTTCTTGCATCGATATTATATTCGATACACGTAATATAAAATTTTGCTTCTTAACAAGAATTAACAGGCCATAGTATTGATATGTAGAAATGTGTTTTCCTTCATGGACAAACAGAAACAAGAACAATCGTCTATTAACGTGTTATAAAATTATGAAACAACACGGCACAAAGAAGAGAGAATATGAGAGTATTTTTCTAATGAGATAAAGACTCCATCTTTATAGTATATAATTTGAACTCTATTGACAACTAGTCATCCATAAAATGTTCTTGATTTACAAGTAAACGCTTATTTTAGGGTCAAATGCAGGGTTTTAATCTTTATTATATTGTTGAAACATCATGATTTTATTTTATTTTTTAAAATCAATTAGGGTTTAATTTTGTTAGTTCAAAACTATTGCATTTAAATTTTTTTTGTTAATTTTCAAGTTTCTCTTCCAGAGTTAGCTCATTGTGTTCATGTACTAAATTGTTTAAATAAGACAAATGGTAGTGTAGAATCGACTGAATAATTTGTTATTTAATAAAATTTTGAATCTTCTTAATTTTTATTTAATTCTCGATATTCTATCAGCCGGTGAATCTTATAGTAAATTTTTGGGAAAATTAAAGCAACGGTTTCTAACCTTTCTATTTCTCGTAAACTTTACCCTAACTTTCATTTTGTGTCAATAATTGCCCCTAACTTTTCATAAATATGCAGATGAAGTCCAAATACATTTGACCATTAGTGGACCAAGAAAAGTGAAAATCGACCAATTTTGACTAAATTAGTTAAAAATCCAAAAAATAAAAAAATATATATAAACCCACCCAAATCAAAACCGACGAGGTCTCTTCTTCTCCAACAAGACCTTACCGACACGCCACCACCACCACCACCACCTTCGACCCACACCCACTCTGCCACCACAACTCCCACTCACCACCACCCACAACCAGTGCCGACACCCTCCATTGCCACCTTCCAACTTACTGCACATTTGAAAATCAAATCAAGAAAACTCAAGATAAATATAAACATGATTTCTCAAGATAAATTTCTATCATAGAGATAAGTTCCTATGTTTTTACAAATATAGAAACTTTTTTCTTAACTTATTAAAGTAAACACTTTCTATTCTATTAGCTTCATCAGATACAAAGAACAATGAACTGAGCTAATGTTCTCGAGCAATTACTTAGAGGGGATTGCATGATTATAAGAATATACATAGTTTATAAATGATTAAATCTTATTCTTAATCACACCTTTCAATATATTCAAAAGTAGTATCCACTTATACCGCACATATTTTTATTTATTTGTAAAATATATTGTTTATAAATCATTCCCAAAACGGAAACTAAATGAATTGAAATACTTGGTCGAGTGAAAGACGAGTATGATGAATATTTAGGTACCAAAACGTATTTAAAGTTGATAGCCAGTTATTCTTATTTTATGATTGGATAAGCATGATCAATTTATCTCTTCGCTCTAATGTACGTAATTTTCCTAGGGTGGTTCAGGCCTCTCTTTGATTAATATTTAAAATCAGGTAATTCCTTGAAAGCATTTTGTAACATTTTTCGTACAGCCGTCCATCCTCTAACCGACTTAACAGGTCAACTAAGATTTAAAAAAGAATTAAAATTTATGATTAAGGCATACAATTTTAATGCCATGACTTTTCAAAAATTAGAAAATGAAAAATAAAGTAAAAACAAAGCAAAAAAGTCATTCCTATACTCCCAAACGTTTAGGGTCCGTTTGATTGCAAATGTGGAAAATGGGTGGAAAGAAAATGAATTCTAGGGAATTGAATTGTTTAGAAATTGTTTTACTGAGAATTGTAATTAATTGTGTTTGATTGGTATAATTTTTCACC
>CAIGRP010125339.1:0-29316 GCA_903798385.1 Fraxinus cuspidata | reverse complement strand
CCATCTTTCTTAATGGGAGTTACAACTGAGTCTGTCTTTATATTTTGCCTTTCTTCGATGTTTTCATCCTTGTGCTCAACCTGAGACCGCACAAAATTTCCATTACCAGAGCTTCCATCATTTCTCTCTGATTCAGGTATTGTATTGACATCTCTGAGAGCAGTCTCTGACATTACGTAGGTCGTGGATACCTGACAAAGAAGGATTAAAAACTGATCTCATATTTCCATCAAAATAATTAGGCATCTAATACGTCAATGTCTCTTTTTTGGGAGATCAAACCCAGACTATTGTTCCACGGAACTCAAGAATCCTGCAACATTCCAACAAGGTCCTTCTACAACTCAGAGTATCTCAACATCAAACCCTCATCCTCACTGTGTGGTACACTAAACGTATTTATTTAAATTAACTATTGAAATTATGGAAAAATCCTTAGTGTTGTCCATGAACATGAACAGCAGAAGACAATTAACTATTTCTCAGCTTTCTATTGGACATTGATTTTACCATCTAGACACTAAATCCAATTCCTTCCCCAACTTGCCAGCATAGGACAGCAATATGTGACTGTCAATGTAGTAGATGTAGCAAATCCAGTCCACCAAATTACAAATGATAATTATATCAATGTTGTGTGGAACACTCTCAATTAAAAGAACACTTAATATTGAACCCAATTTCCCACAAAATATACCAAATAAATCAACTTATTCGTTTACTTACCATCAATGCACAACGCAAAGTAAATCACTAAAGTCAATGTGCGCCAATCACAAAATCACTCAACTACACCATAAACCAAAAAATCCAACTAAATCATCAATAAAAAAGGCAGACACGACAGAGGCATATCAATTAATTCCAATTACCATGAAGATCTGTCACTCCTCAATCACTAAAACCAACTACAACGAAATAATTTAAAAAATACATCAACTAAAAGATCTCACTTCACATAATATTCATTAACCACTACCGTTAACTTCAAACTATGAATTCCAATCTATCATATATCGCGTACTCCTAAAACGGATTCAAAGTTCAGTGCCTTCTAAATATGTATATAAACAGAGATTACCTAGAGAGAAATGATTGGTGAAGCAGCGATAGTAAAATGGCAGATAAATTGATCGATAGATTCGTGAATTAGAAAATCAGTGGGTGTTAAGAGAGATGAATTTATAGAGCGAGAGAGAGATTTTTCATAACCGGCAGTAAAAAGAGACGGCGTGTTTTGTTGCCCGACCTGGGCCGGCAGGGTCGAAAAGGCAAAACTGCCCCTACCGTGTTAATTTGGGTTAAAACGAGATTATAAAGAGGTTAACGGGAATAATTGAAAGTTGAGGCTTCAAATTTCGAACTGACGGTTCAACATTGGGAAAGCTAATTTGAATTGATGTTACATCAATTTTGAATTTGACCCCATTATACTGTTCAGATCAGCAGGTACTAAAGGAGGGTAAATTGCACCAGAGGTTACTTAACATTGATTTGGTTCAATCAAGCCATTATACTTTAATTTACGAACAATTAGGTCCTTCTTTGGGTTCCATAAATGAGCCTACTGACTTGTCCGCGTAGGCCAATTTCCCATGACACATCACCAAACTTTTGTCATACTTGCAATGAGGTCACTAAATTTCAAAGTGATGCAATCACGCCACTGTACTTCAATTTACAAGCAATTAGCTCGCTTTGTTTAGTGGACAAAAGGGTGAAAATTGTAGAATTAATTCCACATTTGTAATGGGCACAATTGACGATAAACTTTCAATCAAATAAATCCTTCTAACGTTGTACGCGAGTAATAATCCAAGTCACCATTTTTATTATGTAAGAATTTTGATGTGTTTCATATTCTTATTCATATATATTTTCAATGTCCTCGCTTTCCTCTAATTTTTCCCTTACTTCTCTCGAGTATGTTACTAATATGATTTATGTAGGATTGTTACCTTGCATGAGTTGGCTCGAATCCAACAGTAAAATTATGCTTGCATGAGTTGGCTCCCCAATCGAGCGTAGTAGCTCGTGCAAGAGCTTGTCGGCTATCATCTCATAAGTGAAAATGTAATTTTTCAGTTTTTACACAAAAAATAAAATAAAAATAAAAAAGGAAACGAAAAAGGTTAGCCGCGATATCAGTGAAGTTCAAATATGGTTCTTGCATTGGGCCATGGAAACCTGTCCAAGTAAAAGAAAAAACCCACGACATGAATTAATTGATGATTCAATTTTTCCAATTTAAATGAACATTCGACTAAATTTGTATCTGTAAATCAATTCGTGACTTTGGCCTCTTAATGCATGTGGATATTACAAAAGCGCCTAAAAAAAAAAAAAGAAACTATTCGTGAATTATTACTTCTAGATCAATTTAAGCGTCACAAGTTCGTAGGTTTATGAATAAATTTCTTTATTGTCCACTTGTAATTAACAAAAAAAATTGCAATTAATTATTTTAATTCAAATTTAATCAGCGTTAGTCAATCGATTTGTTTTCAAGAGAAAAAGAAAATAAAGAAACCAGCTTCTTATAGTCTGTATGAAGTAAACTTCATCTAGTCGATAGAAATGTTTTACAATATTTTGATGTACGAGTTTGTGGTTGGTGACTAAACAAGAAGTTCACTCGTAAGGTGCGATGAGGTACAAAATCACCCCTCTTTTAAATTCCAGCACTTTCAGAGATGTAAGCAAAAATTGTATATCAACAAATTCAAATTAATATTTAGATAGTTGAGCGGTGAGTTTGGTGTCACTTGTTGGACATTCTATATAACTTCACATATTATTAATAGTACAGTAAAACTATAATGAATTGCTTCGAGACCAACCTTGATTTTCATGTTTAGAGATGTAAATGCAAATCGAGCACTCAAGGGCCGAAGCATCACGATCCTTGGTTACACCTACTCGGGGCCTTTTCTTTTCTCAAAAAATTGTTGAAGATTGCTAGTATACTTTAAAATTCTACTAAATCAAGTGACTTAGTCAAACATCAATTTTTGATAGACACTTGACACGCAAATTAGGTCGAGTCTCTAGGGATCATGCATAACACTTTGGATTAGAGAAAATATAACCCTTTCAGCTATGCTTTCATTTTTGTTAAAAGAAGTTTCTGACAAAGCTATCTTAAACGAACTTTCTATAAAAACTTTTTCTAGACCAAATAAAACATGTAGCCAAACTTGGATTACGGATTACCGTCCCAATCTAAGTGACGTTAGATTATAGGCTAAATGAAATATGGAATTAAATTGACTTAATTCCACTTTTCATTTAACGTCGCATTAACGCCACCTAATAAATTCATAGAGACTACATAGCATTACTCATAAATAACTCAAATATGTTCCAAAATAATTTCTTAATCTCGAAAACAACTTTTAACTTTTCAAAAATCGAGCCATACATTGCAAGAAATATGGATTTTCATTACAACCCACCATTAATTCACTCCAAGGGTCAGCTTTTTTCGAATTAAAATCAGATTTTAATTTAAGTCAAACAATCAATATTAACCACATCTTTTATGGTCCTACAGTTTTTCAACGACACATTTCAAAAACTTCTATCACAATATACTAAAAATTTAAATTTACACCCACTAAATTATTTTTTATTCCTTTTGCATATAATTGCTAATTGGAAAATATTCTCAACTTTTACATTTCCATCTCTTGGGAAACTATATAGGAAGTTTATGATACACGGCTTAAAACTACCACATTACAAGCAGAAATATAAACACACTCAAACATGGCATATATTTATTACTAATTATCTAAGGTCGACCAAATGTAACAGCCCAGTGGCTCACCCTCCTGCTTTTCGGCCGCCACCAACGTGTTTGAGAAATAGCTGACGCCGTCATCACTGCCGTCGTCCTCCTCGGATAGAATACCCTCCACCCCGGCAGACACACAACCCAAGTAATAATTGTTGGGAAAATAGGAATCACCACTGTCCACAAGCTGTGGAGCCTCCTGATCATCCATCACTGAACTTCCATCACTGCCACTGCTGAGACGGTCTTCGACCTTCAAGATGAGTTGGACGGGGGAATCGGCCGGAGCATCCACCAAGAACGGATCGGATTTCTCTACGGCAACCTCTTTTGCTTGCAGCTTCTCTGTCAAGGAAATAACCTGCTTGCATGCACATTAAGATTGTTATTTTTTTTTTTAATAACTCAAGTGTCTAAGTCAGGGCCGGATCCAGAACCGAATTCTAGACCGGACTAATATGTAAAAAAAATAAAATTACACAAGAATTTTTTTTTTTTTTTACAAATTTTTTTTTTTTTCTACTTAAAAAAAAAAATGGGCTGGGGCTGGACCGGGCTAGCAGCCTACCCCCGGTTCGCCACCCGGGTTAATCCGGATTCGGTCACAATAAATTGACTTCTTAACTATCAAATCCATGACTAGAGTCCAACGATGCTATAAAACTGATAGTTGCAACTCAATAAATAGCAGGGGCGGATTTGGGGGGGGGGGGGCTGGGCCGGGCGCCCCAGCCCTTTTTTTTTTTTAGTAGAAAAAAAAATTTTTTTTTGTGTAATTTTATTTTTTTTACGTATTAGCCCGATCTGAAATCCGGTCCTGGATCCGCCCTGATAAATAGACCAACCGATAGTGCAGTTATCTTGATTAATCAACGTTCAGAACAATTATGTCATACATGAAGAACCAAAGAAGGCTTATTCGTTTTTCAAAGTGCAAATCATTTCCTTTTAGCTGGTGGGGTTTAAAACAGATGCTAATTTGTTTGACTGATGCAGGAATAGAATTGATGAGCTTGACAGATATGCAAGTTTTATAGCTCCGGAAAAATATTAAGCTTAAGAACCAGTCCAATAGGTCCGGGTCCCTATCATGTATATGAACGAGCAACTTCGCCTGCAAAATTCATATGTATATACGCGCGCGGGTGCATAGCAAGCAAAAGATGCCAATGTCATTTTCAGAGTTGCTGTCGAGTGAAGGGTCAACCTTGCAATGGACACGCACGCAATCATTTTAATATCAAAATTTATAATTGTTGAAATGAGATAGGCAATTATAAAAGTTTCTATGTGATTCTTCAGATTCAGAAGAGTCACCCACTGTTATACGGCAAAAAATCGAGGAAATAGTTCAAGTTTCCATCAAGATCATGTGATTTTACCTCAGCTTTCAGTTTCTCATTATCTTTGAGAATGGAGTCATAATTGGACAAAAGAGAATCATACGATGACTTGAGTTGATCATAATCCCTTTCCAGCTGTTTGGTCTTCCACCGTGCACGGCGGTTCTGGAACCAAACCGCCACCTGCCGCGGCTGCAGGCCTAGCTTCTTCGCTAGTTGGGACTTGCGAGCCGGCTCCAGCTTATTCTCTGTTTCAAAGCTTTTCTCCAGCATGTGCACCTAAATCAACCCACCCCACTAATTGAAAAAGAGTAATTACATACTAGTGCAAATCATCTATGCATCAGATTATACCATGCAAAATTTGTTCGTAAAATAATTTTAAAAATTACAATAAAGTAAAATTCGACCTGTTCAAGAGTGAGACGGCGCTTCTTCTCCGGCAGCTGCTCGTCGTAGTATTCTTCATCATACAATTCTTCCGGCGAGCTGAAAAAAGGCCGCCTCTTCGAGGTTTCCTCCATGTTCATCGCTGATCTTACTCCTATATCATTAAATAATGAGAAATCAACAAACTGAATGAAAGATAAAAATCTTTTTTCCTTAATCATTACAATATTCTGATTAATTAATGCGAAGTATATAATGAAATTAAAGAGATTACCTCGATAAACAGAGTCGTCGTTTCCTAGAAATAACATGTTGCCGTTGTACGAGGGGTCAAAGAAAATACGACCGGATTCCATTTCTTTCGTCAGATCTCCGGTAATTAAATACACCGTTATCAATATATATAGATATACGTATACACACACACTCGCGAGAGAATCGTGTATATATATTTAGTTTTTCCGGTGAAAAACAAGACAATCTACTTAACAATAAGCGGTTGGATTTTTAACTAAATTACTAGAATAGCATGAGCTTGTGGCGGAAGAAACTAGTGCTCCAGAGCAACCTCGCCGGAGTCTCCAACGGACAGATGCAAAATCCCATCATGGGAAGTACTACTTTCCCAGGTCCGGTGATAACTCTCCGACGCCGATTTTTTCCGAAGAAAAATCAATTCAGTAGTTTGTGATTCAATTCGGACTTAAAAAGACTGGCCAACGCCGGTAGGTTTTAGATTCCGGCGGGGCCGTTTGGTAATTTCGCGCTTTAGAGATGCCACCCTAGGTGCTCTGCAGCTAAAGTTGAATGAGGTGATGCCACTGCTATATATATTCAGTTTTCTGATGTGAAATTACATTTATAGCCATTTAGACTTTTTTCATATTATGATTGATATTGGGTGTTTTGGGAATTCGTGATTTGGATGGGTTTATTTAATGGGGCTTGACTAACTTGCGCCGCGGGTGACTGGGGAAATTGAATTAAATTGGATCTGAGCCGTCAGGGGTGTCATCGGGTCAGAACGTGCCAGATCAGAGAGAGAGAGAATCATAAACAGTAGCCATTCTCTACGGTCGGGTGGTTGTCGGGTGCGGTTGAGCCGTAACCCCATACTTGTGGTGGCTGCATTTGACAATCCGATAAATTATTTGGGTTTTTTTAAAAAAAATTCTCCCTATCCCAAATTCATTTCATTCATTATGAATGATAAAGCACAAGGTTCGTTAGAGAGAGTTAAGCCCATCTATTTTTTGACCACTTTTTAATTTAACTAGTTTTCAGTATGAGTACTCAATAATACACCGAATTAGTTTTTCCACTCTTCGGAACATGGCTCAACAATAAGCCACAATTAGAATCTATTATGACAGTAGATTTTCAAATTTTTTTTTTTTTTAGTTTGACAAGTTTTCAGTACGAAGAGTCAACAATATAACGTCAATTGTCGATCTCTTGTTCATTTTAGTTTGACTAGACTTCAACACAAGCAAGTATAAATTATGGGCGTTGATCTCCAACTCAATCTTTAGTAGCATGAGGGACTGTTATTCATTAATATAAATGGTTTGAATAAAAATGAATCTCTCAACCATATTGAACAATGCAACAGCGATCGATATTGCTACCTTATAAACTTATTGTTCATCGCCACAATTTATGAATAACATTACTTTGCATTTAAAATAAATCGTAGTCGACTACTTTTAATCTTTGAATTGATGGGCACCAATACCAAAGTGGGATCAATTGGTTAGAAGATGGTGAATTTTGTGGTAAATGGAAGTTGGGGGTCACATACTCGTATTCAAATTTCAAAGTGGCTATAGCATTAAAATGTGGCTATGTGGGCGAAAATCGTTCCATGTGTGAGCATCTGCTTTGGAGGAACATGCACATGAACGGATTCCATAGTGGAATAATTAAAAAACATCATAATTTCAAGTAAGAACAATTTCCTCTTTAGTTGAATATAGAGATAACAAAAATATATATATTGAGTCCACTTTCCATGTGTTTTCCAGTTGTTGCCGTTGGATCCAATTGAGGAATAATATCTTTAATTATATAACTTAAAACTAAAAATTGGAACATTGATCATCGACCTATTATTCGAGTAGCAAATTTGTCATCAACCTTTTATTATAATTTTTAAATCAATCTCCAAGGATGGAAAACATTCAAGTTTTTGTTCAATCACCTCGTGAACCTTATGAAAATATGCCTAAGTTGGAAAACGAATTGAATTTGTAGTGTTGAAAATTGGAGGATGACGTTATAATTTAACGAATATTTGGACAATTTTCTCATTAAGGACTGATAGTGCAATATAATGAAGAATAATAATATCAAGAGTAATACTTTTTATCATCATGATGATGAAATATTGATTATGTGACAACTCATCACCTTCATTTTTTTTTTCCTTCTTCTTTGCTTAATTGCACTAAAAGCCTCAAATGTATTCATCCTATTAGTATCAGTTCCACTTCTCCATCTCTCCATCAAAGTGGAAATCCATGCGATCTAACGTAAATCTCTATAGATTTCATCTAACTTAAAATGAAGACGACGCAGAAATCTTTTATGTACGAACCATATGGATAACAAATGCAGAACCAAAATCCTAGTGGAGAACTTTCACCCCTATGTTGTTTATTTAGACAAACCATCGTTAAAAACTAGATATGCTAATTAATGCAAGATTGATGATAAGAATGCGATAAAAAAAGTTAGAGACATAAATATGATAATAAACAATAATTTGAGAGAATTTCAATACAAGCACGGAAACTTTCAATGAGACAACAACCTTCTACCCCATCCATAAATTTTGAAGCGATTATAAAATTGATTATCTTAGTAAGCTTTGAAATGTGGAAAAAAAATATTATGTTTCACTATTGTATATGTCGTTCTTTCTTATTTAAAAATATGAGGGACTAAATTTTTTTAGGCCATTCGAACATGCGTTATATACATAAATCGTAATTGGAGTCAAGATGTGCTAATTAATGAAAAAAAAATTGAGGACATAAATACAAAAATGAGTAAAAGTGGGGAAATCTTAATGTAATTCAAAAGTAATGGAATAACCATAATGCAATATGGGGACTACTCGCTCCCTTTTAAAGGTTAGAGACCAACTTTCCTCTAACATGTGGGGACCAGTGTTTTAATTTTCCGAACTCAAAAATAAAGAATAATGGGCTTTTCCACCCTAAGAAAGAAGAATAATTAACTTCACTAATCTTAAAAAGATAGCAAACCATTAATCTTTTATAGGCAATAGATTAGGCATATTTAAAAGCATCATTAATTAGTTTTAAATTTTCCAAACAAGTTATCGGAATCAAGGGGGCAACCTATCATGTTCCTTTGTCTTCCAAAGCACAACACTTGTATCCAAAACATTTCATTAATCTTTAATTCTACCAAGTTTATAGTTTGTTCATGATGTCTCACTTCTTTCATATTATTTAGTAAACTCGAAATAAATATCTTTTAGTATAGTATGCTAAATTGAACGGAGTTTGACAATAACAAGTTAGAAATCATCAGTTATAACTCGTTAATCATCATGTCGAATTCAACATAGTGAATCTCTACTTGCAACGGTATAGATTTCAATGAAGTGTTAACACTAGATGTTAGAAAATGTAACTTCAAATCTATGTGATACTTCATATTTAGCCCCAGTTTAGTTTATATTAAAAAAAAATTGATGAAATGTGTGGTTGAAAAATTGATAAAAATCACTGTGGGATATCTTAGTATAAAGGATATCTTAAACAATCCATGAGGAAATAGCTAGCTAATCCATGGACCTATCGACATAAACCCTGGTGATTTCCCTTTGCCATTTGATGGATCATGCACTTTACATTAGGTTGATTAATCTCATAGTGGAGGAATCTATTTAGATAAATAATACTTAAAAGACCTTTGGTGGGAAGAAACAATTACTCGAGTTATGCTTTTTTTTTTTTTTTCCCCAATCTAACCCGTCCCACTAAGGCTACCAATAGGAATTGAGGATTATGTGTTTTTACTTTTAGCCTAGACTAGTGGGATGAAATAAATATCTTTTAGCTCAGATTACGCCTTCCTCCCAATCTAATCCGTCCCTCGGAAGCTCCCGATAGGACTTGGGAATGATATGATTTTAGCCTTTACTAGTATTTATCGATACACGCACGGTCTACGCTTATGCAATAAATGCGCATAGAGATAGCAATATGCTTTTTGGTTTTCAATTCCTTATTTGCTAAGGTATGGCAAGAGACTATATATGTGGAGGTACCTTTTTATCTTTTGACCAGAAATGGACACAACTTTCTTTTTGAGGTGGTAGCTTTAAACAAAGGTGAGGATGAAATGAAAGGTTAAACTCCATGAAGTAGATAGCTTAATGAGGAGGATGAAATTGAAAAAGCAAAAACTTTACAAAGGGAAAAAAGCACCTGAGGCTGAGAAGGAACAATTCCTTAGTGTTGGTCTATTTGTATATGCTCCAACACAGAAAGATTATTTATCTAAAGTGGAAGTGGGATTTTAGAGGGAACTTAGTGCTACTTTCTTTCTTTTTACAAGTGGGGCTGAATACACTGACCTCGCCTCATCTATTCTCATGTCACTATAGTGGAAAGTGTATATGTCAATTACTCACAGAGATGACATTTTTGATGCACTGTATGGATATGTACCAGACACACACATTTGTTGACTGTCCCGTTTAATAATGTCCAATTCAGCGTATGGCAAATGTCCTAATAATATGTTTAGACGAGAGATTCTTGTTCGTTATAATGTTTAGTTTTGTGTTGCTATCGATTACCTTTAAAACACATTTAACCTTTATCTGGACGTGCTATTTGGTGAAAAAAATTGATTATTAGTAGCTGTGAAGTGGGTCCGATTTTTTTTTTTATTCAAAGTAACTAGCATATAGAAGTCAAAATCGTTGACTTGGGAAAATGTATAGTTTGCCCTCTACTGGTGGAGGAGGAGCTTGGTATGGAGCATTCAATTGAGGGGCATTTCGATCATTTTGCTACGCACGTGGAAGGTAAAATTGGAATATTGGATGAAATGAAAATGTACCCTACGCAAACTTTACCTAGTAGGTCTCAAATTTTATATTTGAAATGTAAGACCCCAAATCTATCATAAATTGATAGAATTCTCCAAAAAAAGAGTGCTTAGTAGCCCTTGTTTGACTCACTCTGAAATAAAACTCTGTTTTTTTCATACTCATTTAACCGCACATTCACACAATAAAATATTTTGCACGTAAACCTAAAACTTTATCTACTTTTTAACCATTCATTCTTCAAAAAATTACTGTTCAAAACATCATTTTTTCACATTATAATGGTTGTAAAATATGCCCCTATTTGGAATCCATTATAATGAGTTTTGAGGGATAATGTATTTTGAAATAGTGATTTTTTAAGAATATGAGGAGAGAGAAAAAATGTATTAAACCCTTATTTGATCAACATTCTTCTCAAAATTCATTCTTTCAAAACTCATTTTCAATCATACATTTTTCAATAAAATAATATTAAACTTTTCCTTCTTTTTTGATTACATATTTTTCATCACATCCACGTCATAATATACATTCTTTCTCAATAATGTGCATCAAACGCCCACTAGATTATAATGGAGAGTAAACATGGATTATATAGTACTGTACAAATAGAGCCTCTCGTCTAAACATGTCGTTGGTACATTTTTGATACATAGAACGAGACAATAAAACGAGACAATCAATAAAGGCGTGTGTCCTATAGTTGTCTATACAATATCAAACATGTCACCACTGTGGATAATTGATGGTTAAGCTTTCCACTACAGCCATGGATATGTTGGAGCGTGTGGTTTTATATAATTATGTGAGTTTTATTATACGGAATTATGATAGGCACTTGATATGCATGACTCCAATTACATGCATAAAACTGACCGTAAAAATTAAGTGAAATTCATTAAAATTTAATTTTCAGTCTAATTTCAACTCCACGAATTGCACAGAAAAATAAAATAAAATAAAATTCAACTTCCTATTAATGAGGAATGATGACGAATGATTTAACAAATGCGATACTTGTACACGAAAAATTCAAACCCCTCTTCATTCAAGTCAATTAAGAAACTTCCCTCTTGACATAAACTTCTCGCTTAACCCCTCTCTCTTATGCTACATATAGAATCAAAATTAGTTTCTTATTAGTCTACTTTTTAATTTTAATTAAGCAAAAATAAACTGTTTTACTTTGGAAGGGGTTTTTTTTTAATATCTTTTGTACACGGTAATTTCATTTGAATCACAAAAAAATTATATCCCGCTGAAAAATTGAACAAAACAAAGTTAATATAAAATATTTACTACGAAAAGGAACTAAAATGAAATCTAAACTTCAAGCCTTTGGTGTGACTTCTTTTGCATTCTTCAATATTATGCAAGTTTCTAATATGAGTGGAAATGTGTTTCAAAATCATAATTCCTATAATTAGATTAGACACAAATATCGACTTAAAAAATTATAAATATCTTTTAACTCTTTATCGGATTTCAATTCAAACCCATCTTCATCCATGTCATATTTCGTGTCATTGGTTGTAAAATCACCTTCATTGGGGCTCCCTTATTTCAATTCAATAATTTCTATCATCATTTGTAGATGGTAGGATATCATTATTAACTTTCTCATCCTCAACGCAACCACTAACAATTCTATGATTACTTTCTAATAAAACTAGAGAAAGACCAAAGAATAAGACTCAGGCTCCGCGTAAATAGTTGCAATTCTAAGAAAAATTTGTTATGATTTTTTATTTGTTTTAAAAATCAAAATCCTACAAATTATTGTATATAATTCATTGGCTTGGGTGATTTGGGTTAATTTTATGTTTGTTGGACTCAATTTACTTTTTTTAAGTTATCGGGCTTTGTTAGGCTAATTCTTAACGTAAATGCGTACGCATTTTGACGTTTAAGCATGCATATGAGGTCAACGAAATGAGTTAACCCCATTATCATGCGCATACTTCATATACGAGACGTTTTGAAAAAGCATCGAGCATATGCGAATTCATACGCGCACATTCTAGAACACTGATATTATGATAACATTATTAAATCTTCTAAATTCAGAGCCCATTTAGCATGGTTCTTGAAAAGTTAAAAAGTATTTTTTTAGATTTAAAAGTTGCTTTTGACCTCATTGACTAATTTTATGAAAGTTATTCAGAGTTTTTAGATTGATTTGATGTGACTTCATCCTAAATGTACTTTTGAAATAGAAAATTCTTTCAAAAATAAGTTCCCTAACAAAATTAAGATAACGTTTTTCAAAAACTCTTTTACATTAAGTAAAAGTCGTGTCAAATAGACTCTCAATATAATATAAATGTCTAGAGTATAAAAATTAAAACAAAAAGATTGTAAAATAAAATATTTTTAACAAAATTTCATTTAGTTTTATTATTATTATAAAACATGTATTTTAACTATTTATGTTGATATGTGAATTATTGGAATGACAATGTGCCAACATCGCAGAGGCAACCCTTCCCATCCCCCACCAAATAGGAGATTTTCGAGAAGCAAGGTTGGGTGTAGGGGACGAGGATTAAATTTCCTCTTTTTTTTTTTGTCTCAGATCGATTCTCTTTGTGGTGGTTTGTTATGAGTGTGGAGATTAGGTGGTGACTAAAGGTGGCGGTGATGGCGACGGTGGTCATGCTATGGGATGACTTAAGGTTTGCAGGTTGTGGTGGAGGCAACAGTGATTTGGTGGTGCAAATGATGGTGTAAAAATGAATATTATAAGTGATATGACAGTGATAACATAATAATAAATGTTAAAAGTAGTGGGGGTTGACAATGTAACAATTAATATTATGAGTGGTTGGGTCGATGATGACAACCTATAACATTGAGAGCTACAAGTAGTGGTGAAATTAACAGTCATGATATGGGTAAAAATAAGCAACAAAATGCGTGTAACATATTATGTCATAAGTGATGACGACGATGATAGTGAAAACAATATGGTGAAATGTGTTTAATAGTTTTATAAAATGGGTGAGGAACACTATCTCACCCACAAAGAATAGCAAAAGTTTGTCATCTTTGCTCGAAGCTAAAATTTTCAAGACAAAAATTTAGCAGATCAGAGAAGTGAATGTTTGTGGACAAAGACGTTATATATAGATGTAGATAGATAAACCTGCATGAGTCCGAATCAAATTGTCAGAATGAGTCGTATTTGGAATTTATCACTAATTACTTAAATAGTAATGTTATTATTTTGATGTGGTAATAAATGATAATATTGACCTTATCACTTCATTTCATATCACATGTGGATCATGTCCTCATGTACAATCTGAATATATAACATTATTCTTGCTTGTCACATGCTATCTCAGGTGGGGATAATCTTGCTATATAGCAATATTCTTAAATTGTACTTAAACATCACTTGTCCTTTGAATAATGAATTTCTTTACCTATCAAGCTTTAAAAGGTGTTTTAATTTGACTTTTATAACAATTTTACGAAGTGGCTTCACGTGATTCTCAATTGAACAAGGATGTAACGAGCTGTAAAAAACATTTTTTAAGTTGATTTTTATATTAATTTTACAATTGTAATTATTTTTTTCAGGTCATTTTTTTAATGACAAAATTGAACATAATTGCCTAAATTTGGAGAAAATTTTATGCATAAGGATCCAATTGAAACTAAAATTACAATATAGTAACTTAATTGACATAAATTAAAGTATAGTACCGTAGTTGCGAGTAAAATTAACATTAATATTATTTAGAGGAAATTAGACACAATACTCTAAAAGAAGAAGAAGAAATTGATTAATACACTTAAATAAAATTAAAATTTTAATAACCGTATTAATTACGTCCACCAAAAATATAAAATACTTAAAAGTCAGCAAAATCATTCCAAAGAGAAACGGTTGCACAATATTTTTCACTTTATAAATTTTTTATTATTAAAAAGTTTTCATTTCATTGTATATTTTCTGTTATGATTATTCTTTTTGAGCGATTTAAAATTTGTTAGAAAACTTAGCCATAATAAATAAGTCATAGACGAAGTTTAAATATCTAAAATTATTTTGCATGAATTATTGAACTCAAAATAAACCATAATTATTAACTTCATTTCTTGCTGCATTTTTTACTTGTTATTATAAACTCATCATTTATCGATTTTTAAATTTGAAATATATATTTCAAAGTTTGACGTAAATACTTTGAAACGATAACAAAAACCTCACTCGACAAGTGAATAAAAATTGCCCGTAAATAGGCCAAAACAGAAATTAAATGAAAAAAAATCTAATTCTATCACTTTTTCACTTTCAATTTTTCGCAAAAATTTTGGATACATCAATTGAATTAGTTCAAACAAATAAGAATTGAATGTAAAACTAAAATAAGGTTTGAATTCGTATATTTAAATTTTCAAAAACGCACGTATGCATTCAGTTACTTGCTCCATTGAGACACTACGATTTTTTCGAATAATGTTATTTTTTTATATTTTCATTTTCGCAAATACCTTAGATACATCAATTGAATTGATTCAAAAAAATACGAATAAAATGCAAAATTAAAACAAGGGTTGAATTCGTATATTTTAATTTTCAAAAACACATGTATATATATATCTAGTGAATTACTTCAATGTAATAATGCGACTTTTCATAGAAAAGTGACAATATATCACTTTTTCACACTTTCATTTTCGCAACACCCTGAATGTATAAATTGAATTAATTTAAAGAAAAATGAATTGAATGCAAGATTAAAACAAAATTTTAATTAGTTTATTTAAATTTTCAAAAACACATATTTGTGCATCCAGTTAATTGTTTTAATGAGATATTGCGACTTTTTCATGTACATTTTCCCTTTCGCAAACACCTTGCATGCATCTATTAAATTAATTCAAAGTTAATTTTCATATGTATTAATGTAAAATAATGTTCGAAATCATATATTAAATTTCAGAAAATGTATACATATGCATCTAGATAATTGCTCAAATGAGATACTGTGCCTTTTTTTTAGAGAAAAGTGCAAAATGCGATTTTTTCATAGAAAAGTAATAAAATGTCACTTTTTTCACATTCTCCTTTTTGCAACCGCTTTGCATGCATGTATTAAATGGATTCAAAGTTAATTTTTCATATGTATTAACATAAAATAAGGTTTGAATTTGTTTATTTAAATTTCAAAAAATGCATATCTATATACATCTAATGAATTGCTCCAATAAGATATCATGACTTTTTTTTAGAGAAAAAGTCAATTTTTCACATTCTTTTCGCAAACACCTTTAATGCATTTATTGAATTAATTGAAAATTAATTTTTCATATATATTAATGTAACAAAAAGTTTGAATCCATATATTTAAATTTCCAAAACTAAACACGTATTGTATCTAGTTAATTGTTTTAATGAAGTACTATGCTTTTTTTTTTTATAGAAAAGTGACAGAATATCACTTTTTCACATTCATTTTTTCTCACACACCTTGTATGCATCAATTTAATTAATTCAAAGTTTTATTTTTATATGTTTTAACACAATCTATTCCCTCTCGAAATCAACAATGTTATTTCCAAATATTTTTCCAGTCACAATAGTAAAATCATCCAAAAAGAAATTTCATAAATGCCAATTATTTACATTGTATGATTCAAACTAAACTAATCACGAAATTCAAAGAAAAGTGATATAGGCAATGCAATAAGATGAATAGAATTTGTAAGTGGAGCTTATTCAACTCGACATTGATAATTACAACTATTGTTTTCAAAATCTACGTAAATAGAGCATTAAATAATCTTAAAATTACAGAATTGGTGAACTAAATAAAGAAAAATCCAAAACATCAAAAACCTGTAATTTTTGTTGGATTTTTAGATTTGGGAAAGAGAACGTTGAAGAATGATAGTTGAAGCAATCTTGGTCTTGTTTGTACTTGATTTGTAAAAGAATTCTTCTTTTCCTTTGATTTTTCGAGATTGGTTGGCTGATTTTTGACAAACCGTCGTGCATTATACGTGAGTGTAAAATATACGTTCAATTTTAACTATTTTTCATTTAATCAAAGCTTATCATATTTTTTCAAAGTTACCCTAAAATATAAGGTATTTGCATAAGTACCCCATTTATTTAACCTGAAGTAAACGGAGTGTGGCTCAAAAGCCCAATTAGAAAATCTAAAGCCCGGACCAAAATTTAGAAGCCCGCACAAGTTCATCTTATCCTGAATATGAGGTTTTCTTCAAGTATCCATCATCTTCAATTCTCCACCTAAATCTCAGGATTAGGAATTATTCAATTCCCCGCAAAACCTTATCTCCCCAATCCTTCTCCTTTGCCACACTCTCATTTTCCCCCTTTCTACGTTTGTTCCCATTTGTACTGTTCCTCATTGGCTTCTTTCAAGATCGTAATGTCACCACTATTTTGCTAAAACTTTAAGAAATTATCGTCAATGGCAGCCTTAATTTCGTGCCATCAGTATTCTTCTCTACAATTGACAACTACCCATAAACTTTTTAAGCATAAACTACAGTCGAAAAGCATCAATTATGCTTCCTCTCGTCAGTTTAAACCTCAATGTACTTCTCAAAATACGCCTCCGTCTCAGTCTCAAAATGAACAGGCAAGCTCTTCAATCGACCCAGAAATTTATTGTTTTAAATTTTTGTGTTTATAATGTGTCAAGAGTATTACTTTTTGGAAATCAACCACGTTTGAGTTTTTGGGAATTGAATTGCTGTTTTTTTGTGAACACTGCTATGAGAACCGTAAGTAAAAGTTAAATCTGGGAGTTTGATGAAAATTACGATTTGAACAGAGAAATCGGAGGTCTTCAATAAAGGAATGTGCAATTTCTATAGCATTGGCGGTTGGGTTGATAACTGGAGTCCCAGCATTGGGAGGAGCAGGAGAGGCAATGGCAAATGCAATTGCTCCAGCATTGCCTGATATTTCAGTTTTGATTTCTGGGCCTCCAATAAAGGATCCAGGGGCATTGTTGAGGTACGCATTGCCGATTAACAATAAGGCTATTCGGGAGGTTCAAAAGCCGCTCGAAGATATTACCGATAGTCTCAAGGTTGCTGGTGTGAAGGCCCTTGATTCCATCGAAAGAGTAATCCCCAATTCTTCTTTTTAGTATAATTTTGCAGATACAAATTTATAATGCACATCGATATTTGTATATATGTGATGCGTTCGAAGAGTTTTTACAATGTATTGATCCGGTTTTGCTTTGGCTTTTCCAATGAGCTGTAGAATGTTAGACAGGCATCAAGGGCTCTCAAACAAGGTAGAACCTTGATTGTTGGAGGTTTGGCGAAGTCGAAGGTTGACAATGGAATTGAATTGCTTAACAAACTGGAAACCGGACTAGATGAGCTTCAAAAAATTGTGGAGGATAAGAATCGGGATGCTGTTGCTCCTAAGCAGAAGGAATTGCTTAATTATGTGGGAGGGTGAGTGCACGAAATTGTTGTTTCTTAATTGTTCATGTGCATGCTGTCACAATGTGTGCTTAGTTTCATACTAAAGAGTTGAAGTGGTTTTTTCCTATATATGATTCATCTGAGAGCACAAAAAATCCAATGGAGATCAGAAACAACTTTTGCTGACCAAAATGAGAACTGATTATATATTGGTTTTCAGTCTGAAAATACTGGTAGGACAATGCTTCTGTGTTTTTTGCTAAAGTAGGAATTGGCAGTTTCTAAGACTTGGTCTCTACAGACTTTCATGTGGATGAATGCTTATCACATGTATATTGCACATTTAGCATTTTTCTAGGTTACCAGGTTCCAAGTGGTTCTTAGTCTCCGCCATATCGTTCAAATCATATCACGTGTAACTTGCTTTAATGGGTACTCTTATTTATGGGATTTGGTTCCTCTGAGGGAAATTTTCTATAATGAGAATGTGATTTTAAAGAATCAGCTTCTAATCCTTTTGGAAATCACCGACGACAATAATCTTTGCTTGATTTCTACCAAATTCTCCTTGAGGCCTACAAAATGGGAAGAACTTGAAAAAGTTGGTCTTCCTAAAGTATGCTCGTCTCATTTAAACCCTGGTCATTGACTGCAGCTGAGATCTTCCTGGGGCATTGGATTTCTGCAGTGTTGAAGAGGATATGGTGGACGGCTTTCCATTTGAAGTGCCTGAAGAATATAGAAATATGCCATTGTTAAAGGGAAGAGCAACAGTAGATATGAAGGTCAAGGTGAAAGACAATCCTAACTTGAATGAATGTGCATTCCGTATTGTTTTGGATGGTTACAATGCCCCTGTAACTGCTGGAAATTTTGTCGATTTAGTGGAAAGACATTTCTATGACGGCATGGAGATTCAAAGAGGTAAGGCTGCTTAGAGAATGTCAGGTGTGATTTTCTATATTATCCTTGAGGACCCGCTTAATTTTTTGAAATGCACATAGTAATTGAAGTTAGCCTGTTCTAATGTGCTGAAGCTTATAGATACTCCTGTTGTTTTTTCTGCAGCGGATGGCTTTGTAGTTCAAACAGGAGATCCTGAAGGTCCTGCTGAGGGCTTTATTGATCCCAGCACAGAGAAAACTCGTACCATTCCTCTGGAGATCATGGTGAATGGAGAAAAGGCACCCTTTTATGGAGAAACTCTGGAAGTAAGTTTTGAGACAAACATCCCCTTTTGAGACTCCTCTGGCAGTTTGATGCTAAGTTATGTGTTCTTGGACAGGACCTTGGTCTATACAAGGCTCAAACGAAGCTTCCATTTAATGCATTTGGAACTATGGCGATGGCCAGAGCGGTGAGAAGTCTGAATATAAAGAATTGTTTTTACGCATTTGACAGCTACTATCTTCTCTGAGTCAATTAATTTAAACGACGACAGGAATTTGACAACAATTCAGCTTCGAGCCAGGTATTTTGGCTATTAAAAGAAAGCGAACTAACTCCTAGCAATGCCAACATATTGGATGGTCGATATGCAGTGTTCGGTTATGTGACAGAAAATGAGGATTTTTTGGCTGACCTAAAGGTTGGAGATGTTATAGAGTCGATGCAGGTAGTGTCTGGCCTAGATAATCTTGCCAACCCGAGCTACAAGATTGCGGGTTAGAAGAAGACCCTCATAGTATAATTCATTGTGTTCCAGTAATTCTATCATGTTGGTTCAACACAACTTGCATTTTCCTGTATTTTCCAGTCAATAATGTTTTCAAGACTTCTAGCATGCGGATTTCATGTTGAAACAATCTATTTTATTCATTACAACAAAAAATAGGTGTACTTGTATTCAATAATCAGTCACATATTTGTGCAACTTCTATTGTAAACACGAATTCTTCGTAAGTTCATGGAAAAATTGGATTGCAGGAATATTGTCCACAAGTAGTCATTTTTACAGAGTTTATACGTAATTGGATTTATGGGTTCATGTGTTCTACTTTCATAAATACCCTCGATAATGAAAATCTACGTTTACAATTGCATCTTTATCCATAACTACATATAGTCTCAGCTCTGGACAAATTAAGCACAATTTCAAAATATTAGTAGATAGTCTCATCATGTATTCCATATATTTAGCTCCATACAAACGTTTCAAGGTGAGGTTCTACTGTTCTGCTTATTTAGTGTAATAGTGTAATATCATTCGTAAGACATAGTGGATATGATGGAGAAGAGGAGAGAAAACAAGCCAAATTGTATGCATCAAATTTGCCGTTTCTTCTTCTCTGGCGTGTCATGTACCTGCGCTTTGATCCCATAAGTATTCAGTTGAAATTTCTCAAAAGCCTCGGAAATCTGTCCAACCTACATATACATATACAGTGTGTATAGGTGAGCAGATAAATACGGAAATATTTGGTAGATAACATTTTGAAGAGAGAATCCAGAGACCAGTTCAGGCTTTTTAGAGTACACCCGCACAATCATGTCTTGGTAATACGTTGGAAGCATATGGCTGACGCGACTATCAGATACAAAGAATTGATCTTCGCTCTCATAATCCTGAACATACAGTATAGCTGTTGATATTTACAGAAAACTAGGGAAAATCTGAAAAGTTTTGGAACTCATGGCGCTTAAAATTGGGAAAGTGGAAAGCATACCCGGAAGAACTTGATGCTGGAAGGAGGAACACATCCAAAGAACGAGAAATAACCAATAATTATTATAGTCGGATGAAAACATTACTAATCATGCATGTTGTGAGATAATCGGAAAGCAGTTTTAATTCAGTTAAAGAGCTTCCATCGATATGCACCTTTCAAGTGGATTATTCGTCCCACGAGTCATGTCTATTCTGACATTGCTCACAACAACATCCTCTTCTCTGAGGGTCACTCCACTGCTTTTCTATATGAACAAAAAGTTACTTTTTTTCGATATGAAAATTATGCAACTAGCAAAGAAACTTGTGTTGACATATAAAATGTATAATCGGTACGTGTTAAAGTACCTGTGAACAAATAATATCTTGTGCAGTGACATTCTTAAAATTTTCCAGGTTGTCCTTGGGAACAATATACTCGTTACAAAACTGCAAAAACAGTAGCATCTAACTCATTTATTTACAAGAACAATTAAATGGACAGAGTTAAAACTTTTGAGAACGGAACTAAACAGCAAACCTGATATAAATCTCTTCGGAAAATGCGAAGTATCAGATCTCGAGACTCCTTTAGTTCTTCGTCTGTAGATGTCTGAATAGTTTTGATTATAGTGTCATCTAACTGCGCCGAAAAATACCAAAGCCTATCAGTACTGAGGTACAAAAAAGGATATTAATAATTTACAAGAGCGCCCAAACCTTCCAATATTGTGAAGGATCCTGTATACGTGATGATATTTTTAGATTATCATTTGCACCCACTAAGGCATCTACAACCATTAGGTCTATTGCCTGAGAAACGTTAAAACACTTAATGACTGCCTTCACACATTGAAGAAAACCTGAGGGAACTCGTATTATAACCTTAGTCCATGTTTAAAAAGGGAAAGTAGTCCACACCTTCACCTTCGCATGAGTATAAACTGTCCTGAACAGATCTGCTCGAGAGGAAAATAGCTTTTGGATGTTCAAATCTGCAATCATACATTCAGATACACATGAAAGATAAAAAAAAAAAGTACAAATCTACTTTCAATTTTATCATATATTGTTACTAACAATCTTTGTCCCGGTAGCATATCTCGTCTCCCATGACTCTCATTGATTCCATCAACCTGACAGTAAAAAAAATCCCGCAGTAAATCTATTAATATTCTGTAATTATCTTCACCCAACTTGTTTATAAACCTTTGAGCGTGTGCATGTGTTCGAATTTTGAATAAGATCTAACAACCACCTCTGAAACTGGAAATTGCAACCAAGACCACATGCTCGGGAATCACGAACAATGTAATCAAACCTGACCAGTTTATGTACTAGTAAGCAGCAAAAGGGAGACAAAGAAGAGGGGAGAGAAGAAAAAAACACGACATTCAAATAAGAAAACTGGTTCCCAGCATCGCAGTTACTAACTTGTCGACATCAATTCCATTTCGACCGTTCGCCACAATATCATACAGAAAATACTTTTCTGTTGCACTCTTGAAAAAGAGAAAATATAAACATGTCAAATAGTATAAAGCTTTGATGTGACTATAAAAGTTAAAAGAACAAAAGATATACCACTGTATTTTAAGTATGCAATTTATACATATCAAATGACATAACACACATCATAACTTAGTAAATATGAGAGCAAGACTTACTTTGTCCATTGCAAACTTTGAACTTGCAAGTATCATTTCCTGGCAATGAGTTACAGGTCAAATGAAAATAGAAGAAGTGATAAAAACTCACACGTTTGGAGTATAGTGTTTAGTTGAAAGGAAGAGTCCAATGCTGTTTGTGTAAGTAAATACCTTTATCTTAAGATAAATGGAAAAAAAAAAAAAAAATAGTACCAAGACTTAGTATCACGACATTGACTCATCCATTCTATCAGGTTGCCAACCAACACTATTGGTTATTTTTTAATTAAAACCACACACGGTCATGTATTTTATTAAAATCATAAAGTAAGAGAATTTATCATTTGTAGAACAATAATTTACGTGTCATCGCCCGATGGAAACCTGTCAAAACATGCTAGCATGAAAGCATATTTGAAAAAGGATAAAATCTTGCCAACAGATACTAATCTTATTTTATAACAATATCCATTTTGTTTCAACTTGGATAATAGTCTTACAGGCAACAGAACTTTACATTTGAAAGCAAAAACATGCATGTTAATAATACCAAAACTGACTTAAGTATTGGAGGCACTCGCATACTTCTTGACATGGCATCTAACCAGAATGGTGCATTTTGATGTAAAAATTTCTGATGGCAACATAGATTTGCTTTATCAATAAAGAGAATGCAAACTACCTTAACCATCAATATTGTCATGTGGTATACCGATAAATGTGATTAAGCCCTTGTTTGGGCTCCGTTTTTCCAAATTATAATGAGGGAAATGGGGTATATTAATTTTTATTTTTTTGGATAATGCGTGGTTAAAAAAAATGAAAAGTCCTTATATTTATGTATAATATTATTTTATTGGAGAATGTGCGGTTAATAAGAAAAGAGAAAAATAAATTTTAATTTAATGGAGGACAAGCACGAGAAAAAGTTTTTAGGTTTATGTGTATATTATTTTATTGGAAAATGTGCGATTCATAAGAAGAGAGGGAAAACTGAATTTTAATTTAATGGGGGCCAAGCAGGAGGAGAAGTTTTTAGATTTATGTATAATATTATTTTACTGGAGAATGTGTGGTTGATAAGAAGAGAGAGAAAAATAAATTTTAATTTAATTGAGGTTAAGCAGAAGGAAATGTTCTTAGGTTTACGTGTAATATTATTTTATTGAAGAATGTGTGGTTAATAAGAAGAGAGAAAAATGAATTTTAATTTAATGGGGCCAAGCAGGAGGAAAAATTTCAGGTTTATGTGTAATATTATTTTTTTGGAGAATGTGTGGTTAATAAGAAGAGAGATAAATAAATTTTAATTTAATGGGGGCAAAGCAGGAGCTAAAGTTAACCCATTTTCAATAAACACTTCACCCCACCAGGCACGCCTAACAAGTAAGTACCTGATGAATGAATGCAATCTTTGACCAAAAATAACAACTCAATAATTAAGACATGACACAAAAAATGACACAATAAGGATATATAGTTAGTTCTCTGAATTCATTTTCTTCTGTCAAGGCACAAAAGATGCAGTATCAAGAGAACAAGAAGTCTAGACTTCCTTGAAAGTAAAAGTTTTAAATAACAGATGATAGAAACTTGCATGAAGAGAAGAGAGAGTAAAACACTTGTAGTTGTTAGCCCACCTTAACTCTTTTCACCATCTCAGAGTCTATTTCAATATAATGCTGCTCAACAATATGTTCCACCATGTCCACAGACATTTGCTCATGAGACCTACAATTAAGCAACTCTGAGATAAGACAGTACGAGTTTTCCTAGGAAACATTTGTGAAACACGGTTAAATATTGATCTTAACAATGAAAATTATATTTCCTAAAAGAACAAGTATGCAACATAGAATTGATCTCAAAGCACTGAAAATAAAATTGAACGCAAAATCCCTTATTGACAAAAAAATTGAACTTAGAATTAGCAGATATAAGCTAATCATCGATACACTGTCAATCTGTGTTGTGTGTGTGCATGCACCTGAAAATGGGACCAAGATACAATGTTAAGGCACGCTATTGATAAGATGGTGGAAAATGGATTTGTTCAAGTGATTTTTAAGTGTATTAGATGATCCTTTCATTTGCTTGTGCAGAGGAAAGATTATCAAGCACAACTATCCAACATTCTCTTCCAGGGAAAATATGCAGTAGATTTTGCAATTGATAGATACTCCCAATCCCAAAATATTATAACTTCTAGTTGTAATGTGAATATTAAGAATTGAATGGTATTAAGGGAAAAGGGAATCAATATAATTAGTTGTTCACTGGTAATATGAATGCCGTATTAGTTGTTTATTGCTAATTTTAGCTGATGTGGGACCCAAAAAATTCTTGTATTGGGTTTTTGAAGTTTTGTAGATAATTACTCGAACTGAACTTTGACTTGCGAGTTTGAAATGATTATTTTTAACTCTAAGGGTAGTCTCAGAAATGAAATCAGTTTTTTCTATTGTAGTTAAGATGGGTTTTAATCATAACATCACAAAAAGGAATGAATGTCATTCTTTATCAAGGGATGAGCGGAAACAAAAGGCTTTAACCCTAAGGAGATATTATAAAACAAGCAAAGGGGATGCAACTGTAACAGTTATTGAACTCGTAAATCAGAAGCTGCAAGCTGAAAGCAAATTCGGTTGGGTAGAAACATTTTCTCCGGATTTCAAATTTGAGTAATGCTATTCATCCTCACTGAAGTTGATCACCACTCTAAGTGGCAATTATATGTCACTAAATGAAAGATTCATTCCGATACGAAGTCATTGACTGATTTAATTATACCTATAACATGTTGTCATCTAGATTGGTGCTCAATTCAGTGGAGCTAAATATTATTACTCTTAAAATTCATACTATCATCACATTTTAATTGCCTCGTGACAATTGATTTAGGTTTAAACACCCTCCCCAGATTTTCCATTTATACTAGTCTCGTTAGTTTCTTCTAACTCGTTATTTAGCGGACTTCATTTAATGTCTCAAAACCATGTTCTAATGCAATTCATGTTCAACTGGTGCCATATTAACCAACTCTCTATCTCTCGCATTTCCATTGCAAAATACTGAGGGCATTAAATGCCACATAACAGAAAATGTAGTTAGTTCAAGAATATTACCATTTTGATCCATTGAGAACCTTCGGAAGAAATTCATGTTCAAATAAGTGACTAAATGGCCCATGGCCAATATCATGCAAAAGACCTATCAGTTGAAACATAACAGAAGGTGAACATCAATAAGAAAATAAATTAATGATCCATTTTTTAAAATTTACTTACCTGCAAGTTTCACTGTTTGCACATCAAAGTCATCAATACCAAGCTCCCCCTACACAAAAAGCATATTAACCAATGAAAGTGAACTCCGGAGCTTTAATTTTCACTATTAAAGAATACTTCCATAGTTGATAGTTCCAAGAAAATAGAATACTTGGTGGGTCTTAAGTTTGTGAACAGCTTCACCAGCGAGCCAGTACACACCAAGAGAATGTTCAAATCTAGAATGCACCGCTCCTGGATAAACCATGTGTGCCAAGCCTGCAAATAAATAACAAAAATTAAAGAAAGTGTTAGTTCTATCCAATAAAAACAGAAACATAGGTCACTTCAGACCCAGAAATACACTTTAAGCTAATAATAAACACAATAATAGGATTTTTAGGTTAAACGGGATACCAATTACTGAGAAAATTACCGCCGTTGGGAACCACAATCATAACCATAGTTCTCTATTTGAGCAAGTAGCTTCAAAGTTTAAGTACAAGGGAGTAGAGGGTTGTTGTGTTGAGCAGAAACACCTCTTTCCTGGTCAGAAAATCATTTGCAGTAGTCTATATACTAAATGAAAACAACAAAAACACCTTGCAGCAGCAAGTAGGATAATAAGGATGACATTTTCTTAAAAAGTGTGTAGAAAAATGAAAATAAAATGTGCTGATGTATCAATATTAAATCATCTTTAATATTAAAACTTGGATTGAAAAGAATTAGTTGAAGAAAATATAGTGAAGAACTATTAGAAGTCAAAGAAAAGAGACAGATATTATAAATTCAATTTCCTCTCAGACGGAAACTAAGGATAATCAACATGCACATACAAAAGTCTCGCCAATCTAATATGATTACTAGTCAACAATACATGGAAAGAGAAAGCTAATGCACTCACCTAGTTGTTTAAGATCACGCAGCCTGTAAACCAAAGATATCAAGTTAGCTACATTCTCAGCACAATTATGCACATGAACTACCAAAACAAGAACATTGAAAAAAATTTGTTAATTAGTAATAGAAAACGGATGGAAGCATTTACCTTTGGAATTGTTCAGTGTCAATGAACTTCAAAGAGAGCTGCAAACAGACAAAAAAAAGAAAAAAAAAAAAACAGTTAAAATCGCGTATTGGGAGGAAGTAGAAGCATTTTGTGATAAAAAATAAAATAAAGTACAAATAAGTGATACATGTAAATTTATGTTGAAATAATAAAATAAAATAAAAAAATCGCTCTTAACAAGTAAGCTAACATTTTTTTTTCTTACATTAAATTAATTAAATTACACTGTATAGAAAATTAAGAAACTTAATTTCGTCGATTATCATTCTCACTAGGTGCAATCTTTGTACAACTTAAAAATAGAAAATAAAATTGCAGTCAGCCACGATAAATAGGAAAACATAATTTCGTCCTCGTACGATAGAAATTGATGATGAGAGCCTAATTTCAATTCAAATTTTTTTTCTTTTTAAAAAAATAATAAATAAATAAATAATGCGTATTGGTAATAAAAGAGAGGGAAAACAAAAAATGACCGGATCAAGGTAGATGTTGCCATGGACATTGTCATGAACGTGCTTGGAGAACCTAACATATTGTGAGGAGGCGAAATTGAGTTCTTCGTTGCAAAAACCTCTCATACTCTCTTCCGCTTTCCTCTCCCGAACTCCAGGCTACAAGAGCATGAACATAAAATCTATGAAAAACTGCAATTCAGATGAAGTAATGCAAATCAATGAAATTGAAAACGCCATTAATGGTCATTACAAAACGGTTACATACAGTTTGATAGAGAGAGTGAGAGAGTGAGAGAAAGGGTTTTCTTTTACTGTATACTACTACTACTGATTAAAGAGCAACTGGCTAAGCTTTAAAAGTTCAATTATAAATAAATAATACTTTAATAATAACTTTACTTTTCTTCTAAGTTTGCTAAACATGGCAGGACAGTGAAAAAGAGAGGATGTTAGATTCATTGTTAAATGAGGACCACAACTTTCCAGGAATATCATTTATGTCTAAATATCCTCAAAAGCGTCTTTAAAATTAAATAGTGTATGTTTTAAATAATCGATCTTTAAAATTATGTTTAAAGGGACTCTTCAAATAAATATTTTTAAATAGAACGTGACTTTGATTGTATGATTAAATGCAATTAAGAAGATGCTCGATATATTGACCCAACCAACTAAATAGGTATATTACAAAGAAAATGGAGGAAGATAGTATAATGATTTGGAGGAAAGTTGATGAAAATAAAAGATCAAAAAATAACAAATATATATTGAGAGTTGTAAAATTAAATGTTAAAGATAAATAAACTCTTGGAATATTAAAAAAAAAAATTACTAAAAAGTCTCTTCGAGATGCTATCTTAATTTGGAGAATAAAAATTTTTAAGTACTCCAACGTGCCCTTTATCTTTTAACACTTAACTTTACTACTCTAAAAAAATATTTATTATTATTTCCTATATTATAATTTCACTCTAAATTATTATATTATTTTTCTTAATTGAAAATTGAAATACTTTCAATGCAGTTAATTATAAAGAGTGAGTTTAACTATTCAATTTAGAGGGTCAACTCACTCTCTGTTATAAAATGTTAACTAGAATAGTCTCTCGAAGCATAATTTTAAGTATTGACTATTTAAAATAGAAAGGACTTTGAACCCTAAAGTAGAAGGACCTGCTTCACAGTACAGGGCACTCACACAGATGGGGTCCGCGCATATTTTTTTTTTAATACATGGCCCCACCAAATGAGTGGATGGTGAGCCCCAGTGAGTTATTTCCCTTTACGTGGGAATAATTCAAGAATTTTATGCTTAATGAATTTTTGAAGATCTTATATGGCTCTTACTGAATCTACAACTGTAAGAATATGTGGCTCGTATTTGCACGAATTTGAAAAGAATAATGTTATTTATGAATAGTGCTTACCCATTAGCAATAGTGAATGAATGTTACATATAACTCTTTCATTCTGAAAACTGCAATAAAATGTAGTTAAGTCATGACGGTTGCTTTAAAAGTAACGTTTCTAAATTGACCAAAAGAACTTACATTAAAACGAGTTAACTTATAAGTAGATTTTTAAAGGTTCGCAGAATAATTCACATGGAACTCCCAAAAAATCAAGTACTTTTTTTCAAAATCAAACTTATCAGCATCTCCACTTTCTTCCTCTGTACAAAGCAACCAACAAATGCAGTAGACTGGGAAACAGAGATAAAAAAAAAAAAAAAAGCCTTTTNTAGAAATAGCTGAGAGGCGATTTGAACATAGCTCAGAGGCAAGTGAGAACATTAACAGCAGAAATTATTAAAAAAAAAAACTCTACCACCTTCAGTGTAACATCAGTTGATCTTGGTAATTTCAAAAATTGAGGAGCCTGATAAAATCAGGCTGTCGCATTATAAAACACAATCCAGTCACTTGACATTACAAGTTATTCTCATCAAAGAAAGAACAGGAATGGGATTTATATAAGGTGGTCTTCTCATCGTCTGATATGCCCAAGGGCTTGAAGGGAGTGTTATAGCGGTACAGCAAAACCTGTAAAGGAGCAAAAAGCATCACATTCATAACCTCAAAGCAACATCCAGCTTTCAAAAATCAAAAGAAATTCTATGATAGCATGTATTTTCATAGAAAATGAATGGGTAAAAAGCGTTACTAACTAATA
>CAIGRP010125331.1:0-13146 GCA_903798385.1 Fraxinus cuspidata | reverse complement strand
AGCTACATCTTGCTCCCTTGATGAGTGAAATCTCTCAAATATGCGCAATGAAGTTTCATTTAGTTTATTAATTCATTGTGATCCATTACATTTTAGATACACAAGAAATGTAGATCCTTTCTTTTATTGTTTACTTTCATGATAAAAGAGAAAAGTAGAAAATTTTGAAGTATTGAAAATGTGACTCAATATTTGCAATAACCCGGAAAAAGAATCCCCTTTTCAACCGTCTAACAATGTGTAGCTGTAGCTTTGAAAGTGAGACCACTAATTGTGTGTTGATATTGACAGTTAGCTCGTACTTACTATTCCTGATTGATATTAATTTATGTAATAGGTTTTCTTCTGTAATATTTTATGATGTATGCCAAGCATCTAGAGAGCTGCATTCGAGAAATTTTTATTTATTGTTTGTTAAAAGATAAACCTCCCATTTCAGGAATTTACATTTGCCTTTTCACTTGAAAATATTTGTTATATTTTGATCGTCAACTATCTTACTGGATTTCAGTTGACCATTGATTAAACTCTGCTTTGTTGAAATTTATTGCTTCCTTCCATATTATTTACCTCTTTACATTCTTAAATATATTTTCATGCTAATGAAGTTAATAACCTTTTGATTTCATAAATGCAGGTTTTATGCAGCTGAGGTTCTTTTGGCGCTCGAGTATCTTCACATGTTGGGAGTTGTGTACAGAGACCTGAAACCAGAAAATGTTCTGGTTCGCGATGATGGCCACATTATGCTTTCCGACTTTGATCTGTCCCTGAGATGTGCAGTTTCACCAACCTTAGTAAGAACTTGTGGGTCTGATTCTGATCCTTCTAAACGAGGAGCTGCATTCTGTGTGCAGCCAGCGTGTATTGAGCCCACATCAGCATGTATTCAGCCATCATGTTTTCTTCCTCGAATTTTTGGTCAAAAAAGTAAGAAAAATAGTCCGGGAAAACCACGAGCAGAGCTCGGTCTGCACTCTGGCATACTGCCTGAGCTAGTTGCAGAACCCACTGCAGCACGGTCCATGTCATTTGTTGGCACCCATGAATACTTAGCCCCTGAAATCATCAAGGCAGAAGGCCATGGAAGTGCAGTGGACTGGTGGACTTTTGGTATTTTCTTGCACGAACTACTCTACGGTAAAACTCCATTTAAGGGATCTGGGAATCGAGCAACCCTTTTCAATGTAGTTGGGCAGCAGCTTAAATTTCCGGACTCACCTGCAACCACTTATGCCAGCCGGGATCTTATCCGAGGACTACTTGTTAAAGATCCACAACAGCGGCTTGGAGTGAAGAGAGGTGCAACCGAGATAAAGCAGCACCCTTTCTTTGAGGGCGTTAACTGGGCTCTGATACGCTGCAGCACACCGCCGGAGGTGCCGAGACCAGTCGAGATGGAGTCTCCAGTGAAGTTTGGGCAAGTAAGCCCAATCGGGGTCAGCAGCTCCAGCCAAAGGATGGTAGGAACAGACATGAAACCTGGGGGAAATTTTCTGGATTTTGAGTTCTTTTAGTTTAGGAATATTATAGGATTCTTGTCCTGTTATATCATTTCAACCATCTTGTAATGAATTTCTCCATCTGGGTTGTAGAAATGAATTAGAGGTGCTTAATACGTTGTGATAATGTTCTTTATTTTCCAATTTAAAGCCATCCAGCAGCAGGCACAAAACTCTGAATCCCAGCAACATAGCTTCGCTATCATCACGGTTAACAATAAATTAGGAAAACGAAGGACTTCTTCTTTTCTATAAATTAGATAGCATGGTTCTTGAGAAAAGTACTTTAAGTTGGCTGTAATTGAATATTTGAGGAATAATATGTAGGAGGTCAGGACGGGATAGAACAAGATCATTAAAGAGAATACGAATGACAAAATTAAGAGCTTATTTGATGTAGATTTTTTGAGAATAAATTTTGTGAAAAATGATTCATTTAGAGAATATGTGAATAAAATGGAAGGAAAAATTATAGTCTATCTGTAAAATTATTTTATTAGGAGAGAGTAGTTAAAAATGAATTTTGAAGTATTTCTACCAAATAGGGGCTAAGTCATCTTTTAATGAATTTGAAATTAGTTACGAGAATTATATTTCTTAAGCAACTAAATTCTATACAATTTAATATATTTAGCAATATGATAACATTGATCAATTATGATCTTCAAAGTTCACCTATCTAACACGCAAAACATACTATTAATTGTTGGTATCGCGATCACAATGGAAAGTAATCCTCCTAAGTGACAAAATAGCTCAAGCCCAAGAAATGGGGGGAGAATTCCTGTAACCATTTATTGGCCCAGCACAATTCGAGTTTGTGGACAGGGTCAAGCCACATCAAATGTAGGTTGTGATGTTCGACTTGACTAATTCACACCCAGATGACACTCTTTTGCGTTCAATGAATAATCGAAATATTGAGGAATATCTAAAAAATTCATTTCAAAAGTCAGTCAAACTATGTTCCTTCCATTTTGGATGAACGTATTATCCCCCGAGATTAGAACTTCTTGCCTTAAAAGCAAAACTAATGTTGGGGAACCTCATTGTTCCATTTTTTCCAAATAGTGTAAGAGGGGATGGGGGAAATAAACCTATTCTTTGGAGTGGAATCTATAAAATTGGGTCAAATTTGTACTCTAATTTACAGATATCAACTGTCACATGAGGACAAAAAAATCCAGCTACCAAATTGTTTCCAATGGCTACATTTTTTTCTCCCAAAAACGTGAAAAAAATAGTTAAAAAAATAAAAATAAGAATATGGTTCTTTTTACGAACTGGATGTCGATGTTTCTCATTCACTAGAAAACAACAATGGGAGATAATTCCAACTGTAGATCGCCATCATCATCTTTAATAATCATCTTGTTGAGAAGATCTTCAACCATGTCAGATGATGAGATGTATAGAAGGATAAGATGTGAAAGATAAGGATGAGTTATGAGGTGTATATAAAGTAGAATGGATCGATATAATACAAGTAATTTAAACTGTTCAAAGTGTTGGCATATATCGTAAATAGTGCACGACCCTATAATTTGACGTTTAAATCCAAAAACCTATTCTTAAATTTTCCTCTCCCACCATTTCCCCCATAAACATTATTTCAGATTTGAGTTTTTTCCCCCAACATTTTCCCTGCGGATTTTTGGGTTTTTACCCCCGACATTAGTTTTACTCAAACCAAGGGTGTGAAATAATTGAGCAACCAAGTGCAAGCGATGAAAATCTGAAGTTCTAGATGGCCCAGACTTGAGTTTTCTTTTTAATTCTCTTAACAAAAAAATTTTAACGAGAGAAGCAATGACACATGCAGCAATCCATGGATTATAGAATTCACATCTACCTCATTAAAATTCCAAATTGTGGGGCATACATAATTTCAGAAAGTGTATTCATTTTTACCAAAAATACAGTTAATACTAGACGCATTGTCACACCTTTAATCACCTAAAATGAAGCTCGAAAGTCCACCCAAGCACTTGAGGTTTGAGCCTTATGTCGAAGAATCTCTTACAAAATAGACCCACTCCATTTCAATATCGCACTCAAAACGAAAAATAGGATAGAGGAGATAACACAGACTACAATTAAAACACTCCATCCAAAATTATGGACATTTTTCTCTCCCATAAAGAGAACATTACCTATGCCCACCTCAAATAAATTCATTTATTAGCAAAATATTATTCCAACCCTTAACGGTGACCAACTCTTTTTTCGAAGGGCCCTTGTATTTTCCATTTCATTCAACTCAAATTTAACATAAACTAAGAGAATTTTGCTACAATTGCTAATCATGATAATCTATTTGTATCTCAAATCACTCGTAAAAGACTTGCTTCGTGAGTTTATAAGTACATTTACAATTAAAGTCGTGTCTGCCTAATAATGATCACATGTTCATTAACTGACCAAAACATTACACAGAGCACAATTTGATCAACTCTGGCTCCTCCAACTTCAGTCTTTGCACAAAAACCCCACACTTACAATGTAAAATATTCTTATGCAAGTGTAGAACAAATGTAAGTCATGAAGGAAACTGACTGTTACATCCATCAATCCAATGACACGTGATCCAACTAAAAATGAATAGGGAGAAATAGGGGAAGACATACCATTAAACAGGAAACAAAACCCAAATTCCACTGGTCCATGGGATGACAGAAACGTATAGATGTATACATTTTAAGTCTTACAACACTAGTATAGTATAGTATATCCATATATTGGAGCTAAGACCGAAAAACTGGTTTAGAGAGCACCCGGGTTCAACACAAGCCAGTCGCATGCTTCATTTCATGCCAATATTAGCCATCAAGGCATGGAAAGCAATCATATAAGAAAACAACTATTCCTCTCATGGGGATGTTGCAACTGCCGTTCCCGTCTCATTTTCAGGGAAACCGAATTTCTCAAACAGACCCTGTAGCATCAAGATAGAATATATGGTGACTGATTAAGAGAGAGAGAGAGAACAGTAATTTATGCTACATAAGTACTGGCATACCATTGCATCGTTGATTGCATAGGCCACACAGTAATGCTCCTGAAAATCAGCAATTTTAGAATAAAAGCCTTCAAACTCATTTCAACCATACACATTTTAAATCAACTTATAATGAGACTTTAAAAATCATTATTGCTGAACAACAAAAACATATTTATATTAGGAGGCGACCACCTACCACAATTTCATGTGGAAACTCAGCCAAGAAATCATGCATGGAAGAAACTTGATTGGAACAGCAAAACATTGTTAGAATTTCCTCGGAAAATCTCATTTTCGTCATGTTAAAAACTATAATTGATCTTTTTTCTTTAAGAAAAGAAATCATTCTTGCTTTTCTAAAAAGGAATTCATGAATGCAATATACACATTATTCTGATAAAAAGAACATTTTTATTATGCAATAATCATTAGAGAACATTTTATTTTTTTCAAAATAATCTCTTCCTAATCATATAACCCAATTATACAGATAAAATCACCACCTTAAATCATATTTAAGGGATAATTAAGAGAATTTTACAAAATCATCCTACAAACATGGCATTCTTCTAGTCGGATAAAAGACTATCTAAAGCACTTCTTCCAAGGCAATATGAAATTAAGAAAATTCTTGCCTGCAGCATGTGCCACTCTTCAAACTCATCGAACAACTCCAACCGTTCAATCCTGATGAAAAGAACACAAATAAGAATACTGAAAGAGCATCGTACATTATATGCAGATGAGAAAGAGGAAAAAATGCACACCGGAAAATCTGGAAAGAAACAACCATTTAATCTTTAGAACAAAAACACATTAGAACTGCAAAAATCAAAAGGTCTGTACTCTAGCAAACACTTGGAATCTTCTTATACAACGTTAAGTTCAGAAAGCAGTACTTACTTTCTAGAAAAGGTCAAATGTCATGGTTACATTCCAGGTATGTCCAAACATTTGTATTACAATCCAAATTAAGATATAAAACTTAAATTAGCACCTGAATCATATAGTATTGCTAAATCCCATAAGGTGGAAAATTATTAATTATAAGACTGGTACTGAAAATCCTAAATTGTCATTCCACTATTTTTTTAAAAATATAATGCAATTACTTCAGCATCTTCATATGCACCACAGAACTTGCTGATCTAAACATCTCAATTTCAACCAAAATGTAGACCCGAAGATATTATTCTATTACTTAAATCAGAAAACTGCGTTAAGAGTTAAAAAAAGTATCATGGAGACATAATAATTTCATCTTTCACATAAACAAAGGTCACCATCCAATTCTAATCCAATAAGTTGTACATAAGGATGCAATGGCAAAACCCCATAAAGAGCTGCTAAACCCAACAGCCCTAGGTACCATTATGAGGCGTTGTGGAGAAACAACACTGTTAAAGGCAGATAAGTACAAACTTTTATCATGAAATTAAAAGGAGATGCAGAATTAACTCATAAAGGACAACCCAGTTTAAAGCAAAACTGGAGGCATTCAACCCAACAGAGTATATGATACTGAAAACAGGATTTAATTTGTCCACAACAGACGATATATTTGGGCATAAACTTGAGGCAAAGGAGAGCAGTTAGAAACATATCTCAACTTTAAAGATCCAATGCTTCAAGGGGTTCTTAGTTCTCTTTAACAAATAACAATCATGAGAGGAGCATAATATCATAAGAGGAACCATAAACCACATCAACAATTATAGCAACGAGATATTTCTCGTGCAAGAGAACAATTTCTACCTGCGTTTTTCCTGGGCTTCAATGAAGTTACTATACACTCTCAGCATGTCCCAGGAAACAGCTATCTAAAGCACCTCGATAGAGATCACAATAGTGTGTGAGGAATGAGAAACTCAGCCAAAGTTGACCAACAAAGAACGAAAAACCCAATAACAAGGGAGAAAGAGATGCAAGTGAAAGAAAAAAGAAGAAACGCAAAAGTTTGACAGCATTTGCTAGAGAAGGGGTAAACAGAGATCATGCCACATGTTCAGTAGAGCATATACGTGACCATTAATAATATCCCCAACCCATTCATTTTAACAGCAAGGTAGAGAATTTCGTGTTCACAAGACTGATATGGGTTTAAATCTCAGAATCCAAAAGCTAAATTTCGACACAATCTCCATCCCCCAGCAGCTTAATAAGTGAGAAGCTTTCTGGTCCTAACACCCACCCCCACACCCTATGGCTTCATTCATTATGCATTAGGTAAATTTGTTCCAAACGAAACGACTACTAAGTACTCATAGACATCACTACATTTACTAGTGAAAAAATACTCCTGCCTTCCAAGAAAGCTAAATTATTTTAGATGGTGAATATCAGGTGATGACACTCTTGAACATCAAGACCTGTGCTCTAACAGAAACTTAAGCTTTCTAACCATCTTCTTGAAATATAAAAATGTCAATTAAATTCTACAAAAGGACTATCTTTTCTACCCTTTTTTCCATTTCTTTTTCTTTATCTCCTTTGTATGAAAAAGTGGGGGACCCAAGAAGCAATACTTTTCATCAGGAGAGATTACCTGCCATCCTTGATCAAAAAAAAGTTTTTCCTTAGCAAGCAAAGTCGGTGTAGCATAAATGCCCAATAGCGCACAACCTCGACTCTGAAATAAAAAGTCAATATTAGATCTGCTTGCATGCACCTCTAAAAAAATATCTAGACAGGAATTATTATTTTCTTTTGTTTCAATAAAGAACACAAAAAAGGCTTCATTGGCACATAAAGTAGTTTGTAGAAATAAAAGTTTGGATAATTTCAGCTCTATATCTGACTCTTAAATCTGTTAATAAATGAAATCACATATGTGATAGCACATAAGAAAACTTTAAGTAAGCTGCTATCATGTTTTGTGTAAGCCTGAAGAGGATCTCGTGAATAAGAGAGATGGGATCTCCATAGAACAGGTCAGAAGAGAGGGGGTACACTAAAATAACATGGCCTATGGTAGTTGCTAAAAATCTAGTTGCATTTGATCTTTCCATATATCTGGCAATATAACAGAATAAAGTGGGAAAAATGATTCATGTAGCCGATCAAAATTTATTGGGGAAAAATCTTAGTCGTGTGTTGTTTTTTGCATAGTTTAGATAATCAAATCATAACCATTCTTATTCTTTGGCTGCTGGTTATGAAAAATAAATAAATCAAAGAAACCTTTTCACTCTTCGCTAAATCTATTTTTCTTTTCCTTTTAGGTGCAAAAAGGAGCAGAAATACCTCCAGATTTCTAATCATCTGTTGCCCAAATGCGTCATCTGGATGAATCTGTGAACAGCACAAATATCAGTCAATCGATTATAGTATAAACAAATTCAGTTTCCATGGAAGCTAGAAACATGAAAGTGAAAACACAAGAACCGGTATACAGGCAATGTCAGCAGTAGAAATGGAGAAACCCAAAGATAATTGAAAAGATGATTCTAAAACGTTCCACAACCTGCTCATATAAGAAGAATGCAGCTGTAGAAAATGTCTTAGATGCCCATCCGACTATACCACGGCTTGAATCTGGATCCAAGTATATAAGAACGCATTCTGCAATTATAAATGTTGGCAAACTGATAATGACATCAGATTGGCAAGGTTTAATCATTCTTTCACATGAACCAAAAATACAAGAGGATCGCTTTTATCAGTTCCATATAACAATAAAACTAGACCAAATAAGAACAGGAAACATAAAAGAGCCTCTGTAATTTCCAGCTCAATATATTTAAGTGTGCTACAGTTTACGAATCAATCAGAGGGCACAAACGAATTTCAGCATCTTAGAACTTCATTTTGAAAAAGTTATTTAAACGACTATCTATGAGCACATTATCCAAGAGCATGCATATTAGCTGCAGAGCAGGAGAGAAAAAATCTAATACAAGAAGCAAATCCTTATCTAATTAAACCAAAACGTTCATGTCATGTTAATTTTGTACATCCAAACCTAAAAATATAAATACATACGTGACTCTTGGGATTGAATGGGAAATAAAGCAAAAAAAAATGATAGTAGTAGTAATTAAACAATATGAGCTAGAAACCCAAGCAGACCCAAATGCCATAGGATCCCCTAAGTGAAGGTGCTGAGGAGAAGACTACCTAACTCAACCACTTAATCTATGTGAATATTGAGCAACAAAATTTCTAGTTGCCTGGTATGAAAAAAATCAAGCCAAAAAGAATCATATCACACACAATTCGTCGCAAGTTGAAAATTTGAAGAAGTTTAGAATAATATATCATCTTAATGATATAAAAGAACAATTAACATGAACTTTGGAAAACACATCAAGAATCCGAACTATTTAGGTGGTTCATACCAAATTCATAGTTAAATAATCGGTATATAAAGCAGAAAAATAAAGCAAATACGCATACCTGGGATCAATATTAGCTAAAGTAACAATATCGTCTAGCTTTTGTAAATCACGCAAATCAACAGGAAGTAGTTTGTAGTGATCGCTAAGAACTTCCCCTTTAACTGCAAAAATAGTGATGCTTCATTGTTATGGCAAAAACACTTACCCGAAACCGAATAAATTTTTCCAACCCACGTTATGCTGTTTAGGAATGAGGGTGGAACTCACAATTTGAATTGAGAGTAAGAATATACTATGGAACAACCATTAAAATCCTCCTAAATAAAATTTTCACCGCATGAAACTCAAAATGCATTATTGATTGTTCAACAATTAACAAATGACAACTGCATCAGAACAGTAACTGCCATAACATGTCAAAAAGTTCGGAATTTACATTTAATACTTCAACCAACTGCATTAATAATTTCTGTAGATGTCTACCAAATAGAAAACTTGTGACAATTAATAATTTAGAAGTCAACCACTGCTAAGAAAATACAAATGAACTGATAAGACCTTAAAGATTTTTCAAGATGTACTCACATCAGGAGAGCAGTGATCGACTTCTACAATTATCTAGATGAGTTTGCGAATTGATGAAACTCTAGGGCCCTAGATCACTCCCATACAGGAATCCTTTTCTGGTAACATTAAAAGGCAATAATACACATGCTAGTAACACCCTAAGTTGTTTAAAAATTTAAAAAAAAAAAAAAAACCATGTCAAGATGACTACACATATATTCTCTCATTGCAAAAGTTTTTGTGGGATTAAGAACTTACAGCATCGTACTAGAGGTTCAAGTGATACTCCACATACACTAAACCATCCAATATCTCAGTGTTTCTAAAGCATAAATGTATATTATATAGATATGTATATTAAATAGAGTACATCGTGTCACTCGTTAGCATTTTTTCCTGTTAAAAGTATACTATGAAATGAGAGAAAACATTATTAGCAAAAGCAGAAACATAAAATAGACGTGCATACAAATTGATGTAGGGTACATCCATCATTAGAGAGTATATGACCCGTTTCGAGGCATTAACATGTCATTGTGACCTTGAAGCATCAAATGCCACAGCCTCCAGATTTTAACAGTAAAGCCTTAATCTGATACACACGCGAGTAATTAGAGGAAGCTTTGGGAATCAATAATTGGAAATTTCCTCCATTCTTACCCTATCAAGCATGCACCTTAGTTGCCTATTTGTCTCAACAATCTCACCTTAGTACTCACTGTGTTTCATATTAAGTACACATAATTAGGGTTTTTTTTAGTTACGTAGACTATTGATTAAAATATAATGTTATGTTGAAATCATATTTTTGTTCCAATTCTTCAATTCTTGTGAATTTCTCTATGTGCATATTTGGCATTCTGTGGCCATCCAATTTTTGTTTCAATTCTTCAATTCTCTATGTTTAAATACAATTTAAGTCAGTCAAATACAATTATCCACACGTTCTAGGGACCAGCAACTTCTTGTCCATTTTTTATCCACACATTCTGTGGAGCCATTGCTTAAAGTATACACTTCCGAACAAGCACTATCTCTCCCCTACTGTCCTTGATTCTCTCTCCAATTATGCATCAACTTCATTTAACCTATATTTGGCAAAATTTGTAAATGGTCAAATTTCATTTTTAACCACACATTCCAATGGACCGACGAGTACTATCCACTTATTTTTATTTATTTATAAATTAAACTGTTATGAAATTCTTACCAAACAAAGCATAAGTGAAAAAAAAATTGGCCATATCGGCAAGGTTACAGTTTTGTAGTAGCATATATCATAGGGAAATGGGAAAAGTTGTACAAATCAGAGTCTTGGTAAAAGTGACCTAATTCTTACTGTGAGAAATTGATGCAGTTTCACCAACTTTATCCCTCAATTGACTGCATGTTTCAATAAGAGCAGCTTTCTTACTGGTCACCTAACAAATTGAAACAATGGCAAAATGAGAAAAGATAGAATTACGAGATGAAACTAATCATTACAGGATTTCAATAAATGAGGAAAAGAATGGCACTGCCAAACAAAAATAAAAGTAAAGGGATGGTACAGAAGTTCGACTACTCGAATAACGTTTCGTGAATCCATATAAATCACCGGACACAACGATCTCTTGGAACATTTATAAGCCAGCACATAATTAAATACTCACGTGATATTCCCGAGTTTTCCAAATTTATACCTCTTTGAAGTCTAGTTCCACATACAGATAAGGCGCTTTCCCTTCATCCTGTAAAAGAAGGATACAGTTTAGCTTAAAGACCCACAAATATATTTCATATTTTCGGAGTTAAGTTGGCATATTAAAATGATTTATGTCAGTAGCCATACCAACTCTAAGTTAAGCAAAGAGATATTCAAGCATGCACGGAAGGATCCATGTAAGCCTAGTATTGAACTGAAATTCTAACCACATCAGAGGTTTTCTTTGGACTCAGGTATGACAACTTCCATCCATCAAAATGGACCTTCCGAAATCCAAATGCACAGTTCATGAAACATTGTCTGTATCTCTCTCAGTAAGTATGGATGGTACACTACAATTTATCTGGAAAATAGATCCCCTATCATACGTGTCACAAAAATGAAACTAATTCTTCCATCCAACCAAGTAGAGATTCACAATTCTTCTTGCAAAAGGATATGCAATTCAAGTGTAATACTATGCTTATAGAGGCACACGTGACTAGGGGCATGGTGTAAGAGAAGTGTCAACATCAGGAAGCATAGAAATCCCAGATCCATGAACACACTGCTATCTTGTTTAACAAGAAGTATTACAGAAGATGAAAGAGTAAAGGAAAGAGAACAACAATTATGAAAGCAAAAGATGTTACTTATATCAATTACTCAAGTTCATCTTGACAAAAATTATTCATCACATGAAAGCTCAAGCACCTGCAACTGAAAATATGTCGAATCAAAGCCAGCTCCAAGTGACAGTATTTGCTTCTTGGTGTTGCCTTGCACATCAGTGTCTATTTCACAGTTAAGAAATTGATGAAGAAGCTTTCTGACTGCCGCATACCGAGCAAAATATCCTGGATATTACAAAAAGAGAAATGAAACCATAGCACATAAAAACAAGCAACACAGTAAGCAAGGTGTCCAGATAGGGAAAATAATCAAACCTTACCACGATTAATTATTGGAGATCGCCTAACTGGTTTTTTTACAAACAGATAACGTAGTCATCCTTCATGTATCCCTTTTTAACACAAGACCTATCTACCAAACACAGAGAGAGTTACTATCACTTAGCAAAAACATAAATGTCATTATTCATGTGTAAAGAATCTTATGAGCAAACTAATAGCAAAAGGTATGAAAAGTTTCAAGATGCCATCAAATATTCATATCACCAAAACCTTTACTCCAAAAGAGCATAACTAAAAATCTGATAGGTTAATCACATGACAAATGACCTTGCAATTAATATTGATTGTCTTCTAGAAACATTTGTTCCATACAATAAATCACTCTTCCAATCAATAAAATCATAATTAAATATTATCTTCAATGCAAATAACCATGTATTTCTTATTCCACTGAATCTTTCTTCCCTTGAGTTAAATCTCTTCGTTAATTTTGTTAATAAAACAATAAATAGAAGCAATTTAATTAAGTCCGAAGGATACACTACTCTCGATATGCTACCAAAATCCTTCTTACTCTTTATATTGATTAGCAAAAGCAAAAATTGGGGGCGGGTGAGCACATAAAATCATTAAATTTTGGTTCTTGAATTTCATCGCAATAAATAGAGAAAATGAAAAGAGACGCGGAACGTACAGTTTGCTGGCGGAAGCGTCGTCGTTTGTTCCCTGAACCGCCGCTCTGTTGCTGCGCCAATCTGCCACTGGTCTCGCCATTTTCGCGCTGAGAGAGAGAGAGAGAGAGCGCTGAAGGGTCGATTCTGGTGTTCAATATAGTATGAAATCGTGTATCTAAGTCGGTTGTCTATTTTGTTAAGCGTATTGGACCTGCGACTTTCACTCCAATGTCTCAACCCAATTCTTAAAAAATTCTTTAAAAAAAAATATATATATATAAGACGGTTGTGAAGGCGGTTGTGAAGACTGGAGATGAAAAATATATAAAAACCTACTCAGTACTTTTTTTAATCATGTTATCTCATTATTTTGATAAAATAATATCCTTTTTTTTTTAAAACAACATTTATAAAAATATGCCATCTGAGATATATGAATTTTGGCCTAACTCCACTCTTGTAAGGAC